>CM077460.1:6491476-6798976 GCA_039654765.1 Mylopharyngodon piceus | reverse complement strand
GACAATATCATTACACTTGACCGGCAGAGTTCCTGCTACATCCCCCGGCAACGTCATATTAACACGGATGTAGAAGGAATCACCCGACATGACTTCACCATTTTTTAGCTGCTGTAGAAGGTTCTCGTAGGCTAGAAGAAAATCAGCAGATCATTATTCTGGTTTACCTTAAATAGCTATCTTGACTATTTACAAGTTACATTAAATAAGCCATCACAAATCAAGATTAAACATTATAATTTTTTAATTTTTTTCCTCTTAAATGTGTTACTTTGGTTTTCAGTGGCATTGAATAGTTTAAAATTTTATTTACAATAAATGTACAAAAGTTCTGGTATGAACACAAAAGAAGATATTTTGAAAAATGTTCGTAACCAAACAGTTGTGGGGCACCATTGACTTTCTATAGTATTTTTTTTCCATACTATGGAAGTCAAATGGGGCCTATCAGGTATTTGGTTACCCATTTTCTTCAGAATATCTTCATTTGGGTTCAGCAGAAGAAAGAAATTCATACAGGTTTGGAACAACTTGAGAGTGAGTAAATGATGACAGAATTTTCATTTTTGGGTGAACTATCCCTTTAAGTAGGCTATTAAAAGTAAAAAGTACTGATCGCGAACCATGTTTATTATAGCCCTCACTAGTCAGACTAGTCATAGTCAGCATTATTAAGAAATAGTGCAGACATTTAATATGTATTGATCTGCAAATAAGCAAACATTTTACTTTATAACCAAAACTTGGTATTATACACTATCAAAAAATTAAAATGACAGGGGTTAGCGGTAGGGAAATCCACAGAGAAAGAAGCTTTATGAACAAACTAACTTTTAATAAACACTAGGAATGCAGAAGCACTACACACTTAAAACTTCATGTTACCGCAAGACAAAGAACAGAGGCAAACTAAGGGTTTAAATACACAGGGAGAGTAATCAACAGAAAACAGAACAGGTGTAGAACTAATTAACAACCAAGGAAGCACAGTTCAAACGAGCACAGGGAGAACCAATCTTAGGGGCCATTTATACGACACAGTTTTTATATGTTTTGGCCATTCATTTACACAACAATGTTGTTTGAAAACGCAAACCTTTGAAAACATGTTTCAAAGTGCAAGTTTTTGAAAACAATACTGTTATCGTCTCCATGTAAACTACAAAAACACAAATTTGTGAAAACGTCATGCGCATGAAAATTTGTGACACCATGCGCATGCATATTAGGTGATCAGTCTATAGGTGTATAGTTTTTCTTTACAGTGTGACATCGCCAACTACTTGCCTGGAATGCATGATACAGCGTTTTAATAGTTTTCGCAGATCTGTGTGAATGGGGATCATTTTGTCAATGCTGTTGTCTGCATGTGAAAAACTCAAAAAGTACAGAAGTCACATGGGGCAAAACATTTTAAGATGAACACCATGCAAACATTTTATCAAATATAAATACTATAGGCCTATCATTTTAAACTGCTACAGCAGTGGGGAAGATGCATGGATATTTAATTTGCTTTATTTTACCTAAATTTGCTGTACAGGTGGTGAAACACATGCGGACAAGACCACAGTTAAGCATTTCAATGGGCTTAAACAGCTCGCACTTTTACACCAGATTTAATCACAAATAACTGACAGTCATGACCTAAAAATGATTTTCATTTACAATAATCCATAATAAAATTCGGCGTTAGAAACTTCAAACATGTTCAAGCTCTGACGATATCCCGTTTCTTGACTCATTTTGAGCGGATCATTGAACCAGTGAGTTGTTGATTCGAGAACAGTTGCAATTGGATCAGTCTGATTCACAAATGAATTGTTTAGTGTGATTTGTGAACCAATTCATCATGTTCACTGGAAAGAACCAACTCGTTCATGAATCGGACATTGCTCTTGCGTCATTCAAAATATATATTTCATCAGTTCATGAAATCAAACCCATGACTTTGCCATTGCCAGCACCATACGTTACTCCAATTTTTTTTAAGTGGTCATTTTTAATATATAGCGTGCGATTGTGACTCTTACCATCTTGACTGGGTCTCAGTGTAATGTGGCATGGTCCCTGGACCTGCCCCAGGGCCCACAGGGCCTCCTCCATAGTGGTGTCTTCCAGAACCATTTGTACAGCTCTCTGCTCCTGCTCATATTTTAGCTACAAATGCAATTTTGGCTTTGATTAGTTACCACTCCATGTAACTGTAGCTAAAAAAAACCCTGAATATCTGTCCAGGGATTAATATATATATATATATATATTATCTTTCCTTATTCAAAGAGAAAGAGAAAATGAGAGCTTTTTGTTTTCTGTCGGTCAGTATTTATTTATCTTTGAAATAATCAGGAGAGACCTGCCACTGCTTTCATCACTGAATTCTCTTCATGTCTCCTACCACTTTGTTTTTCAGAGGAAATTTCTTCACTATCAAGTTAGACTAGATTTTTCAAACGTTTTGGATAGTAATGGACACTTTAGCTTAAGACTAACTAATGGTTTTGTGTTTAAATGAAAGCAAAATGAAAAGCTGTTTTCTATAACTTTATCCCCCCGTTTCACAGACAAGGCTTAAGCCTAGTCCCAGACTAAAATGCATGTTTGAGCAGTCTTAACTGAAAGCAACTTGCACTGACATATCTTAAAATATGTAAGTGCCATTGTTTTGTCTCAAGATGCACACCAGCAATGTTTTTAATTGAACTAAGCTCTAATCCTGGCTTAATCTAAGCTCTGTTTGTGAAACCAGGCCTAAGTGTTGGGAATTATAAATCCCAAAATGTTCCCCAAACAAAAATTTTAGAGTTCAGACTACAGACGCTCTTACCTGAAGTATCTGAGTTCCAGGGCTGATGCCACTGTTATGAGCAGATGATCCTTCGGTCACATGATGTACGAACACACCGGTCTTATTACCACCGACGACCTGTAGTTGGTTCAATAACATTTCTCCCTGGAAAATCACGGTGAGTACGCGACCAGTGATACGCAGGGCCTGAGGTCTGGAGCGCATTAGGAAGGGGGGAGCTGATGCTCTCGAGACGCTAGATTTATACAAAATGACATGTTCTTTTTTTTTTGCAGTGTGACCATTTCAAATAAATAAATGGGATTATTATGTTTAACTTTTAGTTTTTATTTTACCTGCCAGTAGGGCTCCTCTTGTGAAGTGATGTGGGTGATATTGACTCGTTCAAATGATTTCCTATCAAAATGGAGATCAACAAGGGGTGTATTATAATTCATTCTAATTGCAGAGTGTCCCTAAAAAGTATTTGGACACTGTTAGACATTTAAGCCACAAATGTCTGAATGTCATTGCATTACATAGCAAAATATCAAAGCAAATGTATTTTGCTGACAAATAATGCTAGAGCTGTTCTTAGAACTAACTACCCTTTGCTGAGCCATTTTTGCAACTTACTGGTCCCATGTATGAAGTAGTATAGATGGAAAGATTTGAATTAAAGCTTTTAAATCAAAGCTTAAATTAAAGCTTTAAAAAAAAAAAAAAAAAAAAAAAATTCCTGTATTTTGAAGACGATGTACATGGTAATTCTCAGAATATTTCCACTCCTTTCTCTGAAAATATTCACACTGTGAACAAGAAAATGTAAACTTGATTTTCTTAATGAGTAATTAAATGGAATACTTCATGACATATTTCCATTACATACATTCAAATAAAATGACTCACTAGTTTCTGCCATTGCCACTTATCATTCAGAAGAAGATATTTCAAAGTATGTAATGGAAGTATGTCATGAAGCTCAGTACAAGTATTCCATTGAATTACTCATTAAGAAAATCAAGTTTAAAAACAGTAAACTAATGTAAACAAATATGCTGTTATACTGCAGCATAAAGAAGACATTTTTAGTAAATTTTGATTTAATAGGAAATTTTTTGTTTGTCGATGAAGGGGTTGAGCCCTATCAGAGGTGTTTTTCATCCTGTGAATTGTGAACTATTTGGCAACCAGAAATTGTTACAATACTTTTGCCTTAATTTTGAATATTATTGTTTAATTATCTTATTCCTAACAAATGTTTTGCCTGAAAAGTGAGCTTGTTCTTCAAAAATAAATTGTACTTGGTTTGATATTTTGTGATGTAGCTAATGCAAACACGTTTTAAGTGTATTTTTGGGGCACTGTATGTAACTAAGTGAAAGTATAAACATTTGTGGAAAACTGACATTTTAGCTTATTTGGGTAACCACAATGTAATGTAGGAGGAAGTAACAGTACCTTTAGGAATGACAACATAATCAGAAGAGTCATCGGTCAGCTCCTGACTGCTGAAAATGGAACAAAGAGGGTCGTGTTTTTTAATTATTTTGAATACCAGTTCTCTAATAATCTGCATGCAAACTTCCTCTCTCTGAGGTCTGAAGTTATTTTTAGATAAACCTACTACACAACATCTTTATCTCCACCACAAGGTGAATGTACATACGGAAACATTGTCGATTTATGAGTAAGTTTTATGATAGTGTGTCTGAGTCATGGGCACATACAATGTAACATTAAGATCATAGAATCAAGGAAACAGGAAACACTAATGGATGGTTTAATTATACTGTGGAAGACATACAAACAATAAAGATTTAAAAAGAAAAAAGAAAATGTGCCCTCAGTCCTGTTTCCCTCCAGACACAGAAACAGGGTGTAAGCAATACCAATTCATTTTGGTGACCATATTAACAGGTTATACACTCATACTGTCTGTGAAAATCACCCTACAACAGCAACTGTTTGCTGGGCTTGATGCAAGTTCCACATGCACTGTCATACAAACAGCACTTTCTATTCAGTAAATCTGACTGAATCCAGACAATTTAAACACTTTAAAGCAATGGTTTTGGGTTTGGATTCATTTATGTAATGAAAGTATGTAAATGGGTTTAAAAGTGGTCCTCTTCCAATTATTATTAATACAATTATCAAGTTAAATGATTGCAATGATGTAATAATTCTCAATGGGCAACTACTGATAACCATTTTAAAATGTCAATTAAAAATAATAACTCAATACTTAATGTAGCTAAGCTGAAAAACTCAAAACCAAACTGTTATTTTCACAGTTGTACATTTCACTGCTACGGACCAGATGAGCAGCTCACCTGTAAATGTCTTCCATGTCACTTCTGGAGGGAAAGTGTAACTCTCGTCTACGGAGAGATTCAGAACAGGGTGGCTCCACTTGATTGGAATTGATACTGTTGATTACTTCATCACTGAACTGTAAAAGATTGATTCACACACATACACACACGTTTGTTTTTGTGAATTGTGGGGACATTCCATAGGTGTAATGGTTTTTATACTGTACAAACTGTATTTTCTATTGCCCTACACTACCCCTACCCCTAAACCTACCCATCACAGAAAACTGTGCACATTTTTACTTTCTCAAAAAACTCATTCTGTATGATTTATAAGCCTTTTGAAAAATGGGGACATGGGGTAATGTCCTCATAAGTCACCCTCTCCTTGTAATACCTATGTCATACCCATGTCATTACACAAATTTGTGTCCTGATATGTCACAAAAACACGTGCACACAAACACACACAAACACACACACACACACACACACACACACACACACACCATCACAAAAAAGCTCAATATTTCCTACCTAATGCCATCAGACAGAACAATGCTTTTTCCTCCTTCAGGGCCCATTCTTACATTACCAAATGCAAACCAAGTTATTATTACTAATACTGGATGTACAGTTGACCCAAATTAACTGTAAGTGTAAAGGCCCATTCACATCAAGAATGATAAATATAATAACCATATTAGCATCCACACCAACTGAAAATTAAGTTCTGTTTATATAAAGCATTTTTAAAGTTGGATGGATTTTTACTAGCTAATCATTAGATGGAAAAAAGTGCTTGATAAAGCGTGGACTCCTCATTAAATTAAATTAGAACCATTTTTAAAGCTTTACATCTATAGTTATCACAATAGTTATTGTTCTTTAATGCATGTGTTTTGCACACTTTTTTGCACTAACACTGTCAAACTGCATTCCAGGAATGCCTGTGTTGCTTAGACTGACATCTAAAGTCACAAATAACTTCTTAATGGGACAAATATGCCTGAAGAAAAACCATGAGCAGTATCTGTAATTAAGAAAGCTTTCATTTGCCAGTAGTGTTGTTTTGTTCATATGTGCTGTTTAGGGGTGGGGTATATACCACACTAGGGTGGAAATTTAAAACTCATGCAAATTCTCAAGCATAATTTTGATTATCTTTCATTATCAATATTTGATGTCACTAACCTTGCAAACTTTGACATATGATTATTTTAATTCTCAAAACAGAATTAAAATATCTTGTCCACTATCTTGTAAACACAATTTTTGCTGCATCCCAATTCACCTTCTTATACCCTAAAAGTATGTACTCTTGTTGTGAAGGAAAAATAGATACTTTCAAGTGTGTAGCAGAAGAGTAGGCAAGTTTTGGGACATAGTACTACGTCATAATATTGCGCACTATCGCATGTATTCTGTCGCATGTATACGTGTATTCTGTCACCGAAAACTAGCCTGTCAATCATCTGTCACAGCCTGTCACAGTTAACATCCTTCTATATGTTCTCCATGTTTGTAGTTCTTAGTTCTGAACCAAATCCTCCAATGAGCTGTGAGTAATATCAGGTGTTAGATTGTGCATTGATCCATACTTCGAAAATTTAAAACTTCTAATAGTATGTGAGATTAATTCTAATCTCACATACTATTTAGAATGCATAATAAACACACATTATTATTATGCAGAGTGAGTAGTATTCACATTTTTCTCCATATTCTTCATGGACTGTCTGAGGCTAAGACTAATATTGAGCACCAAATGACGTACTACTCTATGCACTTATACACTATGTACTTATGTATATTTACTTATACTCATCTAGTGTATGAATTTTATAAGGTTATGTTGTCATTTAACATCAGAGTCTAATAGCATAATTAAAGCTGCAACAGTTGAGTGCATAAAGTGTCCAAAATTTCACACTTTGTTTTTTCAGTTCATTAAGTTTGTCATTTAAAGTGTACTTTTTCTATTTGGAATTTTCAGTTTGAACACACTACTCACAGTATTTATACTACAAAACGGCATAGAATAGTGCATAAGTAAGCAAATTGGGAAGCAGCTTAAGTCACACTAGGCTTAGATAAGGAGAACATTTACAGTAATGTACCTCATATGAGCTGAAAGACTCAGGAAGGATTGCTTTCAAGCGACATAGCCGTCTTCTGGGTGGGGGGCTGGGAGGAGGGCCCTCACTGCTCTCGCAACTGAACTTTCTGTCCTACTCATTCAAGAGACAAAACAGTAAAAATAAAGCCCTGTGTGGTTGTATTAGGTTACAGATGTAATTGACAGCACAATATTGAAAATTGCTCTGAATATGCAAAATCATTCTGGTAAGCTACTGTATGTTGGGTATTGAATTTATAATAAAAAATTTCAATTTTACCCTGGATTTTTCTCTTCTTTCTCTTTGCCTGCTACAGGCTTTCATGGTGAAAACCTTCTCCTGTAGCTCCATTAGTTGTCCTCTCAGCACATCCTTCTCTGCGAGACTCCGTGCGATCTGAACCTGTGCCTCATCACGGGACAAATATGCCTGAATAAAAAAATCATGAGCAGTATATAAGAAAGCTTTCATTTGCCAGTAGTGGAATCCACATGTCTGTACAAAATTTATGTTTTCCAGTATGATTTCAGAATGTCCCAAAAAAGAATCTTGTGTGTTTAATGTATTTGTAAACATTTTAAGGAACACTTAATACTAATGCAATTAATGTCCAGTAAAGGTTGGTTCAAAGCACTTAATTAATGACATTTTCCGATTTTCTAATATGGTTAATAAGTTGTTAACAAAGCATTACAAAACATTATCTAACTATTTATATATGAGCTAATTAAACAATAACACTTTGTTAATTACAGTGACAATGAATGAAGATCTCACTATTTGTATATAGTCTATTAGTGTATTAACTACAGATTATAAACTATTAATTAATTATAAACTAATATTTTGCAAATTATTTATAAGTGCTTTGTTACTGTATACATATTATAAAGTGTTACCCATTGTTGAATCTGAAAACTTATTTAAGACTTAATGATTTTGTATGATATTTGTTAATTATGAGCACTGATGATACTGACCTTGTCTCTCTCTGACTGCACCTCTTCTAGCTGACTCTGGAACAGTGTACTCCTGTGCTGGTACATCTCACAGTCCACAGTCAACTTCTCCACCTCCAAGGCTAAATAGCCTTTCTCTTCTATGAGCTACAAAAGGTGAGAAGGGAGTATGGGGAGGGTGACAAAAATATGGACATTTAAAAGAAAAAAAAAAGTGTAAACAGAACAAAAGAGGTAAAGTTTTATACAAAGTACAACATTTTGAAAACTAACAAACAACATTAAGGTTAAGGAGAGACCAGTGTACCTCCTCTTTTTCTTGCTGGAGTCGTTCATTCTCCTCGCTTAGTCTACTGACATCCTCGGCAAGTTCTGAACGTCTGGTCTCTGTCTCCTTTAAATCATTCTCAAGGATATCCTGCTGTACCTATTGAAAGAGAAAGAGAGAGATTTACTGTGAAGGTCAGCCAGATAAGATTGAGTCTCAAAATATACTGAATTGTTTTATTACTATAAAATGATTCTCTTATTCACCGGGGAGAATATCTCAGTCTCCAGTAACTTTGCGCGTACAGCGTTGAGTTCATCTTTGAGCTTCTGTGTGTCACTGGGATTCTTTAAGGAACGCTGCCTTTGGAAGTCTGTCTCTTTCTGTGCCTTCCTTAACTCACACTGCAGCTGGTAAATCTGGAGAAGAGGTGAGGAGAAGAGATTTCATCATGCTCTGATGTTATCTGTAAAGCAATCCAGCATTCTTGTTTTTGTTGTGTTGGTTATACTGTAGTTTTTCTTTCTGTCCTCTTAATGGCTCTCTGAGAGACATTTGGTAAAGGGACAAACAACTACTATATGAAAGTATGCATGCTATATTGCTATAACAGAAAAAGTACTGGCAGCTTACTACCCGGACATTATCCAGTAATTTTACGGACATTTCCGTTAACCCTAAAACACAACGCAATGAAGTTCAAAATTAGTAAAACACCTGTAAAAAAAAAAATACGGAAAATTCCTTTAAATTAATACAGTACATCGTGCCCTATTTTTACGGATGTTTTTTAGAGTGTTTTAATATAAACTATGATGCTGCTTACAGTGTGTCCTTTTTTAATGATGTTTTATTAACAAAGTTCGGGAGGAGCAAGTTCAGATAATTAACCTAATTAGCACAGGTGGAGAGCATTCAGTTAATCAACTCAACCAATGTCAAGAAGTATAAATTCATCAGACTCACCTCTGTTCACCTGAGAGTTTATCAGCATCCCTCCTCCACCCCATCTCCTCACTTCTAGGAGATCTACTTTCCTCACTTCCTCACTACTCCTCACTTCTATCTACTTTTACCACACCGGGGGGAGTACTCTGGGTGCGGGCCAAAATTCGGAGCTCGGAGCCCTCTCCCCACATAACTTTACTCTATTTAATTATATGGATATGTGAACTTGTGAAATGTGAGACAAGCCTTAACAATTGTCTGGTATTTTTGGAATCGTTACATTACCAAATGGAAAGTTTTTCATGTCAACCAGAAAAAAGACAATACAAAAAAACCTGTTACATCAGGATTATTTTAACATTAGTAATGATGTAAACATGATCTAATATGTTTTGGGTAACACTTTAGTATAGGGAACACATACAAACTATTAACTACGACTTTTCCCTCAATAAACTCCTAATTTACTGCTTATTAATAGTTAGTAAGGTAGTTGTTAAGTTTAGGTATTGGGTAGGATTAAGAATGTAGAATAAGGTCATGCAGAATAAGGCATTAATATGTGCTTAATAAGTACTAATAAATAGCCAATATTCTAGTAATATGCATGCTAATAAGCAACTAGTTAAAAGATCCTAAAATAAAGTGTTACCATGTTTTGCAACTAGTACAAAACCAACACCGGTTACAGTATTTGAAAAATATTTCACACACAAACTACTTTCTCTTTAACTTCTTTATGGAATTCTGCTCTCTATCAGGCACGTGAATGAGACAATTTGTTTATTGTAACTTACTGAATGGCAAATAAAGTCCAAGTAAAAGCATACATACAAACACATAAAATCTGATTCCTTACCTCCAGTTGCAGGTCTCTGTTACGTATGATTGTTGCAGACTTCTCCTCAAGAACTGTGGTATATCTGACATAGAGATCACATTTCTCATCCTTCAGTTTCAGCAGTTTCCTGTTTAAAACTACACAGAAGACAAGCAGACATTAAATAGTTTTCAAACAGGCAAAGAAACACTGACTGTGAGAAAGCATTGTACTGCACACTTTATTTCAAAGAAATTCTGAATTTCTCAAAATAAAATGTAACAATTTTAAAAGGTTAACACTTAAAATGAACTTTCATTAATTGCATCTAAAAACATTATTACATTTTACATTTAATAGTTAACTGTAGTTAATGTAATAAAACTTCGGTAACACTTTAATATAGGGAACATGTATTCACTATTAACTACGTCTTTTCCCTCAATAAACTCCTAATTACTGCTTATTAATAGTTAGTAAGTTAGTTAAGTTTAGGTATTGGGTAGGATTAAGACTGTAGAATAAGGTCATGCAGAATAAGGCATTAATATGTGCTTATTAATTATTAATAAACAGCCAATATTCTAGTAATATGCATGCTAATAAGCAACTAGTTAAAAGACCCTAAAATGAAGTGTTACCAAAACTTCATATTTAAATAAATGACATTATACAGTATATGTTTGTTAATGATTTATTAGTGAAACGTTAGCCACATTGATGTGAAGCTGTGTTAAATTCACACCATCTAGATGACTGCGCAGTTGTCCATGCTCTTCCTGCATCTGTCTGAACTCTTCATTATTTTGTTGGACCTGTTCCAGTTTCCCCTCCAGCTCACAGCATCGAGCTCGCAGCCGCACAACCTCTTGACGTGCCACTTGTAGCTCTGTCTGCATACTGCTTACCGCATTAACTAGGTACTCTGTCAACTCAGTGTAATTTATCAGGCCTGGCAAGAACAGAAGCAAGGTTTTACTAATTAGCCTTAAATAAGGTGATAAGCATCTCTCAAACACACACATAAAAATATATTCACTTGTGCACATTTAACACTAGAGTTACATTGTTTAATGGACAGTTTAGAAGTCACAAACATTACAGGTTCCCGCTTTAACTACTACACATAGGCTTTGTGTATGCTTGTAATACATGATCAGAAACCGAGGAGGATAAAAGTGTACTGACTGACCACTGAAGCCTGAAGGCTCAATGCTGGGCTGGCGGCCAGTGATCTGTGTGTAGAGAGTTGGGTAATGAATCATCAGACTTTCGAGCAGAGCCATTGCTCCATTACGACCCTGTATATGCAACATGTCAAGCATATGACCTGCAGAAAAAGATTGACATTTTAGACATTATATCAAAATACCATAAGATACATTAATCCACTAAATCAACTTTCAAGTATTCTTTAAAGGAAGAGATCACCCAAAAATGGAAATTATGCACGCACACATGTCATTTCAAACTCACATGCTGTTATTTTCATCCGGGTTCAAAAAAATTTACGTTGAAATTATTGATTCTAATATTGCATTGGTTCTCACATGTATAGTAACTGAAAACTATGCACTGTTTTGGAATTCTGCATGCAAGCAGGCTAGACTTTATATTACTCACACAAAGCAAATGACAAATGAATAGCGCATGAGATACTTCTATTATAGAAACTTTTTTAGTTGTTTTGTCCTTTTTGGAGCTTGGCAGCCTTTGGTCACTTTGAACATTGTATGGCAAGAACTGTGTACTGATTCTGCTTTTGTAATGTCTACTTTTATATTTGAGTGAAAAAAAAAAAAATAGCATACAGCAGGTTTGGAAAAACGTAAGAGTGAATAAATGATGAAAATATTGAATTTCCATTTCTGGTGACCTACACTGTAAAAAAGTATATGATTAGTAAGTCAAGGCAACTTATGTTTTTACATTACTTGAACTCACCAAAATAATTTAAGCAATATGAACTTTGCTTATAAATTATACAGGATTCAACTCAATTTACTTGAAAATTTAAGGCATCTCCTGAACTTTTAAGATGATTTTTTTTTTACAGTGTATTCCTTTAATTTATATGCCCCTTTCTCTCTTTCTCTCACTCTAGCCTTTTCAAAAACGAAAGGTTTTCTATTTGTTCATCAATCTATATTTCCAATAAGTTTTTTCACATTTCTGAAAGATAAACCACCCAACCTTCCAATAACTGCTCATTTTCACCTTCATCGCTCTAATCCAAAACAAAACATCAATTTACAAAATACATCAACAAACAAAATATCTTAATTTTCACCTTTTCATTAAATATTTTTTAATTTATTTTTTAAGGTAAATATTAGAAAGCATTTTTTTTTTTTAGTTTCTAAGAATGAAAATTATAGCTGTACTTCATTGACTTTTGTCATGCTCTGGTATACAGTATTTCAAGCATCTCTCCTCTGATTCCCATAAGTCAAAATGTCTTACTGGTCCTCATGCAGCGGTTGATGATACGGGGATTGGTAAAAATCTCATCCTCATCCAGGTTTGTGAGGACACGTGCCTGGCGCAGGTAAGGGATGAGAACACAGGGACGGACGCCGATAGAGATGGCATGGCGGTTATCATTAATAAGATCCCACAGTTCTTCTTCCTCTAGATCCTTTAAGTCTGGAGTGTTCAGGACACTCTCAGTCATGCTGAAATCCTGAAATCAGACACTTTGCCAAACATATAAACACAGAGGATTTTACAAATGCCTAAAAAACTAACTGCAATAAAACAACTCCAATGCAGGCATAAACACAGCAGAAGTGAAATGAGAAAAGACAACAACTGAGATTGTAAGGGAGTTTAAGTTAAAACTCCTCCCCCTTCACACCCACAGGTGCGTGAGGAAACCTGAATAACGAGGAGAGGTTTTCCCGACAACACACACACACATACACAGAGCATGTCATGTGGATTTCCCCTTGAATTAAAAAAAAACCGCAGCATTTCAAACATTACTTAAGGATGCCTGACATTACAAATCATTTATTTTCATTAGGGGATTGGTTGAGTTATGATGTAGTTGTGTTGCTCAGATTACCATTATCCACTAAAGCAATACTGAGATCGCATTTACAAAGCAAACCGCAACTTATCTACGAAAACATATACTCATCCGCTCTTCTTGTGTTATTTGTCTGTGTCAAGCAAGTTCTTCCTATCTAAAGCAAATGAAACAGGCTGTGAACAGGTACAAAGTCCAACAGGAAAAAAGGAAATGAAAGAGGGATTCTGAAGTTTATGGGAAATTACATGTCACATGCAAACACAGCATGTACATCCTTTGCTGATGATAATCTGCCTTTGTGGAGGTATGATGATGTTGTAGCCAGTGTTGAGGGTAACACATTACAAGTAACGCGAGTTATGTAATCAGATTACTTTTTCCAACTAGTAAAGTTACACATTACTTTTAACCTACTTTTAACCTTTAACTTTCAAACCTGCACTAATTAAATGTTAAATAACACAAATATACTTTTTGTATTTAATCTCACTTTATTAACCAATGTCTTTGCTGCTGATCCAATTCAACCATAATAATAAGCAAAAATGACTTTAGATAAACATCACATTTGTGTTTCAATTTTTGTTTTTATTGCTGAAGAGTGCTGAACTTTCTTGTCTGAGCTGCGCCCTCTACTGTACAGGTGTGAATTTGCATTTCCTTCAGCCTGATGCTTATTCATTTCACTTAGAGTGTGAAAGGGCCTTTACATTTGCCAAAAATAGAATAACTTGTTTTGCTATTAAAAAATAAACAAGCAAGCCCAGGTGAGAAAAAGTAATGCAAAAGTAACATAACACATTGCTTTCCATAAAAAGTAACTAAGTAACACAGTTATTGTAATGCATTACTTGTAAAAAGTAACTTTCCCCAACACTGGTTGTAGTGCAAAATCTGCTTATGTCACTTTAATGACTGTCTGCAAGGGACATACTTTAGTGTTTCACTGTGCCAGGGGAAAAGTTTCCATGTCAAAGTGTCTGTCTAAAAAAGGGAACTAAAAAAGGTACTAAATAAACCCCCCAGATTGGTTTAGCACTATGACAAGATTTACATCAGTCATGGTGACATGCACAACATTCCAGCATCAAGAAAACAAAAAAGATCTAAAACACACTCATGTATCCGCATTCAAAGAGTTGTTCTTTAACATAAAGGATCCCCTTAGAAACCCAGACAAACAAATAAAATATATAATTATCTACATCAAACAGCTTGCAAAAGAACTGTCAAAGCTGTTCACTTGGAGTTTTTGGATTTTTGAATCGTATTGCACGTTCTTCCAAATCTATGAAGTCGATTCCAAGTGAGATCTTATAATAAACAGTGCAATATGAAGTAATTTATAGTATTATGATTAATAGAATCAGTGACCAGTTGTAGTGATGTTACCTATAGAAATAAATATGTCTATACTTTGTAAGCACACAATATCTTAGAAAGGCCTCACTGGACTCTGCAGTGAAGCACAGTTTGAAATGAGTAAACTTTGTCGTCACCTCTATTTTCTCTTTTTTCAAAGATACAAGTCATGATTTTTATGTTCAGTGAAGAATGTTCCGTTAGTTCAAATCCTTTTGTTGTTAAGGCTGTGAACAAATGTGTTTTTGAACAAATCAGTGAATGACTAAATGACTAACACATAATACTCTAAGACACTCACTGGTCGCCACCTATTAGTGGTGTGATGATTTAAACTTTAGACAAAATACCTGCTATTTTTGGAACCTCAATCGTGTTAAACACGGACAGGCCATTTACTGGAGTCGATTCCCCTGATTTAGAATTAAAAAATTGATTCATTATGAGATCAAGCCTTGTTGAGAGGCTGACTATTCTGGTCAATTAGTAGACCAGCACTAACCAGCATAAACCAACCACCCTGGATGTTCTATCATATCTAATCTGTCATCACACTGGTGCTTCTAGTGTAATTTTGTTCAACATAAAAACAAAACAAAACAAAACAAAAACAACAACAGGAAATGTAAGAATGGATGAGAATGTGTTCAATAGTTGACTACTGTTTTAATTAACCAAGCATTTTTACATATATATTTATTATAATCTGGACTAAAATGGTCTAACACAATAGATTGATGTATTAAGTGTAATATCTGCCATCTCTAAATCAAAACACACATAACAAAGCCTGTATGAATATTTGGCAACCATTGCCCAGGCCTGAATGAAGGGTTGGGTTTATGACTGAAACATGACTCCTACTGTATTAGAAAAGTAAACAAAACCTGTGCTGCTATTATGAGCCTGAAGACCCAACAGTACAAGTGTCATTACACACACACACATGTTGGGTTTTCATGTTTTATTGGGACATTCCATAAACATAACGACTTTTATACAGTACAAACTGTATATTCTATTCTCTAATCCAACCCATCACAGAAAACTTAACTGACTTTTCAAAAAGCATCACTTACTATGACTTATAAGCTGTTTTCCTCATGGGGACCAAAAAATGTTCCCACAAGGACAAGGATTTGAGTTATTGCATCGTTGTGGGGACATTATATATATATGTACCGATGAGCTGAAACATCGTGACCGCCTGCCTAATATGACGTTAGCAGCAGATCCTTCAAGTCCTGTAGGTTGCAAGGTGGAGGTGGATCGAACTTGTTGGTCCAGCACATTCCACAGATGCTCAATTGTATTGAGATCTGGGGAATTTTGAGGCCAGGGCAACACCTTGAACTCTGCCTGAACACTGCCTCTAACAGGTTTATACTGAAATAAACCTGTATAAATGTATCTGTGTTCATTCTTGTTAATTTTGATTTATTATATATTTGATATATGTGTAAATAATACCGTTCAAAAGTTTGGGATTAGTAAGATTCTTTATGTTTTATGTTATTGTCGGCAGGTTTTGGATTGAAGATGTTGATAATGTCATAATCACAATCCTAATTATCTGTCAGTTCTCTTTCAAAAGACAAACATGTCAAGTTGTTAAGGCATCCTGTCAACTTTGTCTAACCATGCATTTTTTTTTATGTATAGCTGTTTAGCCATTTTTGTAATAAAAAAGGGAGCTGCTAGCTGGAATCCAGATATTGGTGCGAAAAACAACATAACTTTACAACTGGTGTGACATAACTGGAGACGAATAAGCATATTCTTATTCATGTTGGGATAGAGTTCTAATGCATGACAAAACAAATCACATTTAAAATAATTACTGAGGAATAGTAAAACGTTAAGAAAATTGTATAATTGAAAAAACAACAACATTTATTTCCATGGATCTGACAGGGTGACAATTTAGCTGACAATTTAGCTCCACCCCTGATCATTAGTCTTGTTTTATTGGTTTGTGAAATCACAAGCTTCTGCTTTTCTCCACTCACTGGTTTCACTTCAGCTATTGATAATATAACAAAATGTTTACAGTGAGCTTCTAATTTATTATAATTTAGCTTTCAGTTTTGTTTCAGGGTTATTTTAGAAGCCATTGCACTTAGGTAGATGCTCTGACACATCATATATATATATATATATATATATATATATATATATATATATATATATACACAGAGTTGCTGCACATTTTTTAAAGTCAAATTTAAGGCTTTTTAAGACCTTTTTAAGACCTGAAAAAATAAAAATTAATACTATACATTAGGGGTGTGCAATATTGACAAAAAAATTTATCTCAAAGTAATTTCAAAAGCAATTTTTGCCACCTTAAATTGATTTCCAGGGGCATTTTTACCTACATAATGACATTTTTCTAAACTAATTAGATGTATGCATCACCTTTTAGGTCAAATTCTAACATTCAAATTCAATTCAATTAGAATAATAGCACAGTATAGGGCTGTTATTACCAATCAAATGAAATCATTATCAACAAAATCCAACTTTGCAATGCAGCGGTGACAGAAGCGGCATGAGAAGTGGCATTAATATATTTACACGGCATTTACAATTTTGTCTACATAAATAAAATTTAATTCAATATTTAAATATGAAATTATTTCTAATTTTAAGTTTTTATTAAAATATATTTTAAATATGAAACTAAACTGCCAGTAGGTGGCAGCAAGTCACTCTTAATGAGTGAGTCATTCATTCAACCGATTTGTTCAAACGACTGATTCATTCAGAAACGAAGCAAGTGACCGTCTTTATTGAATAGGTCATTGAATCATTATTTAAACTGATTCGTTCAAAACGCGGATTCAGTCAGTATATCAGTGTTGCCAAGTCCGCGGTTTTCCCACAGAATTGGGCTACTTTTACACTGTTGCCGCGGGTTGTTTTTCATGTCCGCGGGTTGAAACGAACCCGAATAACATGATATTTAGCCCCTGAATAGCGAATTTTACCAGGGGAACCCCGCCAAAAACGCGGATTTTACCCCCTGGAACTTGATTTTTACCGGGTGACCCCCCCCCCCCCCCCCCCGAAACGCCACTGGGCTAGTTTTGAGCTAGTTTTGAGTAGCAATTGGGCGGGTTTTGTTGTGAAAACCT
Organism: Mylopharyngodon piceus; assembly: GCA_039654765.1. Lineage (NCBI taxonomy): Eukaryota > Metazoa > Chordata > Actinopteri > Cypriniformes > Xenocyprididae > Mylopharyngodon > Mylopharyngodon piceus. The sequence continues at coordinate 6,781,222 of CM077460.1, read as the reverse complement.
GGCAACCCTGCAGTATATATAAAAAACATTTCTGTCTGTTGCACGGAGACTATTCTGCTGTTCTTCATTTTGAAATTTTCGTTGGCGAAATTAAGAAAAACAAACAATATTGACAATATTGTGTCTAAAATGTAATTCACAATATTAACTTATTGTTCATTTAACTGTAAAATATCACATTTGCAATCGTTCTGATTTGAGGAAAACGGCACTCTTGCTCGTGTGATATTGTATAACTACATCATTTCATATGATATAAGACAAAAACTTGTCGGGGCAAAAATGCCCATGTGTCTTGAATTTTGAGGGCAAATAACTGCATCTACATCATGCAGTGAAAGCGTGACTGACAAACTCGCACATCGTTAAAATAATTACGATTTCATCATAGACAATACTATCACACACCCCTACGCAAATAAAGAACGAACTTACAACGGTTACTGAACTGACATTTACCCATTTTCTTCTGCTCTCTTCCTTTCGCATGCAGGAGACAGTAGCCTACGTTATACGCTGTAGTAAATGCCGCGAGGACCGCGAATTGTCACGTGAACAAGCAAATCCACAAAGAAAAATAAAATAAAAATAATATGTAGGCTACGCGAATTAGATAGTTTTAATTTGGTAAATGATTTAGATATGTCTAAGTCAAATTGTCATCTAAAATTTAAGACCTCTCATAAGTAAAAATAAGACTTTTTAAGACTTATTACCTTAAATTTAAAAAATCTAATTTAAGACTTTTTAAGGATCCGCAGGAACCCTGTATATATCCTATGAATTTTAGATTTATTTAATTAAATCATAGTTTTAAGTGATAAGAAATTTAGAGAAAATTGTTAGGATACTCCATCACAATGCTTTTTAAAGTAAATATGGTTGCAACTGTGTGTAAACTGATACAGAAAAGTTAGTTTAATATGTACTGTTTTGCTATATCTAAAGATATCATTCACCCACCTCTTGATGAAAAAAAGTTCTTACCATAACAGACATTCAGTCTCTATATCGCTGTCATTATAATAAATCAGACCTCATACTAACCAGGCCAGAAGCTGCCAAACATACTGTATATGTATGTATGTACATACATGTCTTTTATTTCATGTAATACATATTTCAGTGTTCACTGGTGGCCCTGAAGTCCATTGTGTAGGTGTTCTGCCAATGTGAGGTTGATCCTGTGGAGAGCGCTGTGGTGCTGAGGGTACTCTTCAGCCAAATGCTGGATAATGGAGCTGACCTGAGATAAGAGTGCAGAAAATAATTAGCACCATTAGTCTTGTTTACTGGCTTTTGAAATCACAAGATTCTGCTTTTCTCCACTTTGCCTCACTGGTTTTACCTCAGCTACTAATATCACAAAACTTTTGTTGTGGTTGCCGTGAGCTTGTAATTGTAATTTAGCTTTAACTGAAAATTAATTTTGGGTCTACAACTAGACATTACAATTTGAATTTGCTACTATAGCAATCTGTATAAATGGACTTTTAATTTGATTTTCTTTTGTCTTACTTTGCCTATGTTCAGTTCCAGTGTGTTCGGTTCCTGGTTCCTCAGTTGCCATAGTTCCGCCAAGATCATTGTCATTGTTTAATTGATTAGAGTCTCACCTGTCCCTCATTGCTCCTGTGTATTTAAGCCATTCAGTTTCTTCAGTTATTGTCATGTTAACATTACGTGCTGGTTTGTATCTGTGTTGATTCATGGTTTCTATTAAATGTTACTTCACCATTCATGGTCTTCAAGCCTTATTACTCTGGATCATCTAGTCAAGCCAACACCTAACACTGAATTTGCTATGCATGCTGCTGCTATTAATAATATTTGCTAAAATTACAACCTGAATTGTTATGCATGCTGCAGCAGCAGCTGTTTTTTTCCCCAAGTTTTTTTTATAGATGAATTGAATTAATTTCATAATTAATTAACTTTACACTTTACACTAACTAATCACTGATGCTTTTTTAATGCTTTACAGCTGAAATGAATTCTGCTGCATCACTAATCATGATTAACCCATCACTAATCATGATTATATAACTGCAAAGCCACTCTGTATTGTACATTGCATTGTACAAAGCACCATACAAACAATGGCGATCCGACCTGAAAATGACGAAGCATGATTCTGACATTGGTGTGCATCTGGAATCTGCCTGCATGCACTCAACATAGAAATGAAAAACATTGCCCTTAGTAAAAGTCCCGTGGAAGGTTTCGAGCAAATATGTTGATCCCATTTGAAAGTGTATACGTGCAAGAATGCCTAATTTACTTTAACTGTTCCTAAATCCAAATTGCTGCGATGCTGTATTCTCACATCAACTTAACATAAACACTGCTGCTTATATACTTAGTAATTTACTCCTACCCCGAATGCAAGACAATAAAAAGCATGATGCTTGATTTTAAAACTTGTATATGTTTGCTAGTTTAGAAATTAAAAGGCTGACGAACACAATAATGTACTGAGATAAGGAATAAAAGAACATTCGGTTATCTAGATGTTGAATGTCAGAATAACTCTGGAAACACGCTGCAAACTGTTTAAGCAAACGCTAACCAGCTATTTAAATGTTGAGCAGCAAGCTCATTGGCTGCAGATGCGACAAGAACCAGCTTTTGCCATATAGTTAATGATGTAAATATCATCAGGTTGCATTAAAGGGATAGTTCACCCAAAAATGAAAATTTGCTGTTAATTTACTCGCCCTCAGGCCACCCAAGATGTAGGCGTTTTCTTCAGTAGAACAGTAAATAAGATTTTTAGCTGAATGAAACCATAGTCAATGGTGATTCATATAATGCAAACAAACAAACAAACATATACAGGCAAAACAAAATTAATACCTGTGGCTCCTGACAATTCATTGAGGGCTTTTGAAGTGAAACGATTGGTCTGTGCAAGAAACTGAACATTATTTACAACATTATTATGTGTAATCCAGAGCCTGAGTGCGTTCTGGAGTGTGAGCTTCCTGATGCATAATGACGTATGCGTGGGAGCAAACTCACACATGAGCTGAAGCTGTGTTTGTTTACAACATGGAAGACGTATTGTTCATCAAAGTGGTATTTGCTTGTGCTTATCCTGGATGCTGCAACCTATATATAAAATTAAGATTACGTTCACTTGTGCAATCTCAATTGGGAAGATTTTTCACAGATTCCCAACGTTTGAGCTCCTGTGTATACGTCATCGCTCCAGACTGCCATGAATGTGCACAGGACGTGCCGAAAGTGACAAACTTCATTATATGAATCACCAAGGACAACGGTTTCAGCTAAAATCTTCTTTAAATTTCTACTAAAGAAAAAAAGACACACTGGATGGCTTGAGGGTGAGTAAATTAACAGCAAATTTTGATTTTTGGATGAACTATCCCTTTAAGGACCCATCAGCCTGCGCCATCTGGAGTTTCATGACAGAACTTGGTATATATACTAGCTTTGCATGAGATGAACAATATTTCTGCTTTTTTTTTTCTTTTTCTTTTTCTTTTCACATTTCCAGTGTTCTTGTGGTCAAATTAATTTACTGTATCAAAAAATCTTCAGTGGATTATACGCTGACCATTTTCAATCGCTCTTCATGTTTCTGCGTAGCCAGCTCCAATGCCGTGTCTCCGCTTGCCACCGGAGTGTACCGTCCCGCTTTAACAGCTTCCAGGTGTTTCACCCGGCCTTGCAGTACGGGCAGACGAGACAAATTCTACAGGAGAGAGAACAAAACCATTGGTGACACCACATACAAATCATAATTGGAACTTAAATGGCTTTTTTGAGGTCTAGTACAAATATGACATACAAAAATACATAGGCTATAGTCCCATATGCATGCATGATTAATAATTAAAAGATTGCAATTCAAACACACACACGATTTTATTTCTGAATAACAATGATTCCGCTATGTCTATTAAAAATTCAAACATTCAAGCGTGTGATACGTTGTTTCCTGTGATTGCGATTCTTGTGTAAATAAATAAAGTCTATGTAAACACACTCGCTCTGATGCCATGTTTATGTGGAATAAAATTGCTCTACATAGGTTGATTTAACCATAATATAACTGGCTTATAAAGCTGAGAGCTTTATAAAAAGGCTGGGCACCACAGGGGTGTCCAGTACGCAAGTGTATGACATATGCTGTTGGTGGATGCACTGACTCTCTCTTTGGCTTCTTGTAGTGCACTGAGGTCTTGGGTGAGAACCACTCTGGTATTCTGCAGGTCACTGAGATGCATATGTTTGTCTCGGAGGCTGGAGGTCATAGAGCCCTGCCTCTCCTCCAGCTGAGCTATAACACCATCACACTCTTCTGCTTGCTGAACACACACAAAGACATACAGTAAATAACAGTGACAGGTATTTTGTAAATAAAAACTAGAAGATAAAGGTCATATACATGGTTTTTATTGTTAAAGGTGGGGTAAGTAGACTTTCAAAAACACTGTTGGACATTGTTTATATTTGAAATCAACCCAAACAAACCCACCCCTCTCTTCATTGCTCCGGCTCCAAAACTCACCCTCCAATCCTAACCATTCTGCTTTGAGTCGGTCTCGAACCCGGGCCCGTTCGCTGCTGGCAGGCGAGGTGAGTGCACTAACAATGACGCTAAACACCGCATTCTCTAACAGTCATCAGTGCGCAGTGGTTTACCTGCACAACTCTCACTATCTGGCCACTGTTACACACGCAATGCAAGAGTGGATGTCTGTTTATCACAGCTGACGTGCAACAAAATGCTTCACGAAAAATAAAGCACAGATGATGAATGAACGACAAGGAAGCCCATAAAATGAACGTACAGTACGCAAAAGTAAAAACAAACAAGAGTTTGTTGTTAGTTGCCAACAGCACAGCAGCTCCAGACAATCAATGCCACTCAGACCCAGTGTTACTTACGTGTGGAGCGGAATCAAAGCAGCCTCCGCATCTGTTTTCAGGCCTTCCCGCTTAGCTCTCTCCAGTGCTGGAAAGCTTTTCTAATATTAACGCGGGTCCTAAAGTGCTTGCCCTGTCATAAACCTTCATTCAAGTGATATTCTCTTGATCTCTTTTGTATTGTGTCTCATCTTTCTTTCTGCAGTTTTTTTTTTCAAATCTCCCTCTTGCTCGTTCTGTCTCCTCGACCGTTATACGCCAATGCTGATTGGTTACACGTTTGTTGTTGGTGTTGGCCCATCTAACTTCCAAACAGTGTTTTTGAAAAACTGAACACTAAAAATTAAATGTACAAAAAGCATTTCATTAAAACTAAATATATAAACCAAAATATTTGGAAAAACTGAAACTTGACAAAAAGAAATTTTCATGGCTATCATTTTGTGGTTAAATTTTCTTGGCTCTAAGCTAACTCAAATAAAATTAACCATAAATTATTTTTCTTTTAGATATAAAATTATCCCGCTTATTACATTGCTATTTACCAATAAATAAATAAACGGAGAGTAAATATTGATTTGTGATCAAAACTCAAAACATAGCTTTAAAGAAAATCAGTTGGCTGGGACATTGGTCAATTATATAGTTTACCAGTCATTAAGCAAAAATATTTTGTAATATTTTGAATGCCACCACTGACCAAATACAGTCAAGTATCCCAGAAATATTAAATCAGTTTGAGAAACTGTTTTAACTTTAACTCCTCTAATACAAAAAAAGCAGAAGTAAACTGCAACTAGAAAAAAACTAAAACTAAATTATGCATAAAGTAAAACTAACAAATTTGAACTAAATTAATAAATAAATAAATGGAATTACTCAAAATAAAATAAAAGCTAAAAGGTCTAAACTATAATAACCTTGATTCACACACACACCTTCTTAGTTTGGAGAATCTTTCGGCGGAGGCTCTGGAGAGTGTTGTGGTAGTCGCTGTGTGTGGGCTGCTTATGGTCGGATCGTGCCTGAGCCTCACTCCGAACAGCTATAGTCTCACGTCTGGCCACCACTGACTCCATGTCTCTCAATAATCTCTCCTGCTGCTTCATCAATTGAGCATAACGAACCTAGACACAAAAGATCCATTCAGACTGAAACCACACTTATAAGTATTGATGCATATTAATTTACTTCTATACATGCAAACTTTCTAAGTTATACAAACCTCCATACGGTGAATCTCTGCTCTCATAGTTCGTATGTCTCCCTGTCCGATGTCTGAATCTATGGCAGAGCGAGTCTCTCGCATCAGCTGGGTTCTCTTTTCCCACAGCATGATCTGATGCCTTCACACATAAACAAATCAGTTATACAATCCATTCATTAACTCTACACAACATTGATTCTTCAGCTCTGCTGTTATATTGATTCTATACTTTATGGAAATGCATTGAGAATTCACATGAATGTCCACTTGTGCGTATGGCTGTATCTCAAACCTAGTAAGCTGCTTACCGAAACAGCATTTTTGGGCCAAAGACATGTTCAGAGTGAGCTGCTCACACAGCTCCAATGATGCCCAAAAATGTTCTCTAGGTAGGCATTTAATTAGAATTTAGGTATTACTTTAAAATAAGTTCCCATGTTAGTTGATGCCATATCTAACATTAACTAACAATGAGCAATGCATTTGCTACATTATTTATTAATCTTTGTTAATGTTAGTTAATAAAAAAAAACTGTTCATGTTAGCTCGAGCCCATTAAACAACATTTGATTTTAATAATGTACTAGTAAGTGTTAAATTGACATTAACTAACTAAGACATTAATTAATATATTCTTTAGAAGTATTGTTATTGTTAGTTCATGTTAACTAATGGAACTAAATGGAACTTTATTGTAAAGTTTTACCAGAAGTTGATACTTAGTCATCGTGTGTGTGAGTGTTTGTGTGTGCGCGCGTTTTTGTGATTTATGAGGACACAAATTTGTATAATGACATGGGTATTACACTGGTATTACGATGTAAACATGAAATATGAGGACATTTCATGAGTCCTCATATTTAAAATAGCTTTAAAAACATACTAAACAATGTTTTATTAAAAATGTAAAAATGCAGAATGTTTTCTGTGATGGGTAGGTTTAGGAGTAGGGGTAGTGTAGGGGGATAGAATGTACAGTTTGTACAGTATAAAAACCATTACGCCTATGGAATGTCCTCACTTTGATAGCAAAACAAACCTCTCTGTGTTTGTGTGTGTGTGTGTGCGTGTGTCCATGTGTGTGAAGAGTGTTGGACTCACTCTGCCTCCACTAGGCTGTTGATAAGTCTCTCTTTCTCTTCATTTAACCTCTCCAGCTTCAACTGAGTCTCAACTGAATCCCTCTCGGCCTCCTACAAACACAAGATAGATAACTGTTCAAAATGTTTTAACAATAAATCATGTGAGTGATAATTACTTGTCTGTTTACAACAGGGATTCTCAACTCTGACTTCTGAGGTCCACATTGTTGCAGAATTTGGCCACAAACCTATTCAAACATAACTTAACCCCTTAGAATTCCTAAAAAATTTGCCTACAACGCCTAAAAAAAGCACACACAAAGTAAATTGCATGCTGTTCTTGAACCATTTGGAGTATATGCATGGTTTTGGCCTCTTTTGAAAGGTATGTGTACCGTGGGTGGTACAGTGGAACACTAACAGGTTAATCACGGTCTTCAGGATTACTTGAAATAAGGTGACAACCAAATTTAACTGCAGTGTGTACATGGATGAAATGTCTGCCATAACAGAATGGGAAAGTAAATAATTTATTGTTTAACCTTCAAAATGTTCATTGATAAATATTCTATCAAGTTGTATTTGTGTTATGGAATAGAACATGTAGTATTGTGTTTGCATTACTACTGATTAGTATTTATATTGCTGCTGATCTTTTGAGTTTCTAGTATACACTGAAAAAAAATTGCCCTTTATTGTTATACAGTAAATGAACAAGATCCCAAAGGAATATCAGTTCTTTCTTACTGTAGGGTGTGTGCTTGGGAAAATGGCATACAGATGACGTACAGATGACAAAATGAAAAGAATAAGAACAGAAGAAAAAATGAGTGGATAAGGAAAAGGCCTGTTTTTTCACAATAAGCTACACAGTGTGTAGAGTTGCACCTTGAGTTTCTGTCTGAACTCTGTTTCCATCAGACTGTTGCTCTGTTGCAGGGCTTGATTCAGATCGCTGTTTTTACTGAGCAGAGAGTTCAGTTTTACCATGTCTGCCATGAGAGCTTTGATCTGTTTATCCAGATCTGCCTGCTCGCGCTGTTCCTGCTCCATCTCACCTTATACACATAAACATAACCAACACACATATGCAGAGGATGATATCAATTATTTATCAGACTCATTTTATTACTTTGTGCTTTGTTTATTCTCTTATATATTCTCTTACAAATGGTAAAAATGTTTGTACTTAATTTACTTAAAGTTATCAACCTTTTTCTAACACCCCATAACGCTTTGCGCAAATTATGGGAGTAACTTCCGTTAAACTGTAAACAATAAGTGAAAGGCTCACTCTATGAACGCAATAATATGCTTTTTTTTTAAAACTGGATACAATGAAGTGACATTATTCTACTCACCCTTCAACCATTGAACATTAAAAGTGTAAAAACATTAACAAAGTACTTTCAACAGACCATGAATTAGCCCAAAAGCATTCCAGTAAACACTGCTAATAGAGATTAGAAGTGAAAAGGCCAGTAGTGGTATTAACATTAAGCTGTATTAACATTAAGATGCATGGCATCTCATGCACAGAAGCCATTGGCACATGCCACTGCCATTTTGGCACTCATCCTTGCAAACATACAAACATTTATTTGTTTTGCATATATTTACAGAATTTTTTTTTTTTTGTTCTGTTTTTATTTATTTTTTTATTTTTTCTCTCTAAATTGTATTGGTTTGTATTATATTGCACATATTGTATTGCACTAATGTAGAATGCCTGAGCCTCAATCTAAGCATTTCAATGTGCAAACTGTCACTGACATTGTACACATGATAAATAAACTTAAAATTTGAACTTGAAACTAGTGACACATCTGATTTTCATTGGCATGTGCCACTAAAACTTGTGACGTGCCAGTGGATAGTGGCATGTGGCAATAAAACTTGTGACATGTGCCGATGGACTGCTTCGTGTGCCACGGACAATGTTGTCATGTATGTTGTGGCATCTCCAGTAGTGACTGACAGATGAGCTGAGTAGCTATACTGATGTAATTGTGACACAAAATCCTAAATAAATAGCCTAATTTAGTGTTTTTTTTTGTTTGTTTGTTTGTTTTTTAAAATCAATTAAACATATTTACAAATTGGTAATACTTTTTTAAATATGTATGTATACATGTACTGTATGTAAACTTATATTTTCAAATATGTTAACAAGCAAACTGCCCATTCTAGGAAACCGACAGAATAAATCTATCATGGGTCACTACGAATACTGCATTAGCAGTCGAGTCCGTAAACCTTTATTTTTGCATGATGCTGCATGCACGCCGGTAGGTATCAGTATAAGTATAACACTGGCCAGCGCAAGATCAACTAAAACTTACAACAGCTGAGGAAGATCCACAGGTGGTGTATTTGTTATTTGTTTGTGAGTTAGATGGTAGCAAAAACAAGAGTCTGATATTGATCTAAATAAATATAGATATAATTTATATATAATTTAAATAATATAATATGTGGTTAGTGGTTCTCATCTATGCCTTTAATATTTCACAAAAAATTTTATGGAATTATGTAATAAAAAATAAAACAATTTTTTCATAATGCATTTTAGAACGGTAGGTGTCACTTTATAATGGTTTGTGGCATTTTCTCTCATGCTAGTTTACAATTGTATGAAATACCTGATTGGTCAATTTGTGATGACACACATACCCCTTTTGGCTGCTAACACATTAATTACAACGTTTCACTTTTTTTTTATTTGTGGGCACTCATCTGAATAGTGTCTATATTCTTTTATAATAGCAAATGACACAGGTGAACTGTCAATCCTATGCAAATAGAAAAAATGTGTTGAGTTATCAAAACTGTGTATTTACAATATATATTTAAAAATTATATATTGCAATATATATTTATATTGTAAAAAATTATATAAAATAGAAATTTATAATAACTCCGGGATATAATAAACCCTATGTCTGAAACACATACAATACAAAATACAATACAAAATGTACCTACTACCTGTTAGAAAACTTATAGTCATTATTACTATTATTATTATTATTATTATTATTATTATCACTAGTGATGCAGAAATAGCATACCGAGTCTTTGAGAACAGTGTGTAAGTGAAAAGTGGTACCTACTCTCTTTCCTGATCTTGCTCTGTTGCAGTATTGTGAGTTGTGTTTGTAGGATCTGTACAGAGGAGCTGTGGGCCTGTTTTTCCTGAGTGAATCTCACTAGCTCCCCCTGCTGCCAAAGCCACAACTGCTGCTGCTCTTTAATCTCAGCACCAACTTCCTCCAGCTCCTTAGACAGGGTGGCTGCATGGATCTCCAGAGGACCTAGGTCTTCATGCTACTCTCACACACACATTTGACAGTTTATATGCAGTATCTACAGTAACTAGAATATGAAATGCAATAGTCTGTATCAGGGTTCCTCAAATCTTGCCCTGGAGGGCCATTGCCCTGCAGAGTTTAGCTCCAACCCTGATCAAACACACTTGAGCAAGCTAATCAATGTCTTCAGGATCACTAGAAAAGCACAAGTAGGTGACTTTTATCAGGGTTTGAGCTAAATTCTATAGGACGACTTATTGTCGTCATCAGAGAAAGAGGGAGGTCCATGTCTTTTTCAAAACATTCATACATTAAAACATGAACTGAGCGTGAAAATGTGAGCTCTAACCCCAGTACTGGACACAATATCCTTGATCTTCTTGTTGTAGATGCTGATCATGGCCTGTTTTCGCTCAATATCTGTGACTTGTTTAGCAATCTCTGCCTCGCGAGAAGACAGCAGCAAGTGTCGCTGGCTCATTTCTTGCTCAAGTTCAGCTTGAAATGCAACCTGAGAATCCAGATGTGTCACCACCTCTTGCCCCTCCAGCGTAACTGCGTTTATGTCATTCTCCAATTTGGTTAACTGAGCCTCCTAAGAAATCACATATAATGCACAAGTTTGAATTTTATGAAACCTGTCAAGAACACATTCAGGTCATATTACACCTCAAAATCATGATCATATTAACCCCCTTATATTATATTGCCTGTGACAAGTCACCATGATATTTATCTCCATAGTTACTCTTTTGGTTTTCATAGTTACTGATTACGTTCTTCTGTTTTTAGTTTAATTCCTCGTTTTGTCCTGTGAGTGTGTGTGTGTGTATATATACAGTATATACTTTTTTATATGAGAGGCACATATGTAAAATAGTTACAAATTACTAACAGCATCCTACCTTCTCTCTCCTGTGTGCTGCAGTTTTATCAGTCAGTCGCCGTGAGTACTTTGCCGCATTATTGTGAGTAAGCTGCTCTTGCAGTCTGTTCATGATCTGGTCCTCCAGGTCCAAACGCACTGCAGACTCTTTCTCCATCTGCTTCCTGAGAGCCTTGAGCTCGGACTGACGCACCTCGTGGTCCTGAAAGAGAAAGACATAGGTCCCATATATAACCTTCAGACTGGTGCTCATTAACCTGAACACATCAAGCTGGTGAAATATTTGTGTTGTAGACTGATATGAATGAAGTACTCCACGCAATGTGCTGAGGGTCTTCTCTGTCTCCTGCAGCATTCGTGTATATGTGCTGTACTGGGCCTGTAGGACTTCCTGATGGTTCTGGGAGTGTGTGATGAGTTTACGTGAGGTGGTGCAGTCATTCTGGGCTCGGTTCAGACGCAGAGTGAGAAGCTCATTCTGCTCTTCTTCCTGTGTAATGGACTTTTTATAGCCCTCAATCTCTGTGTCCAGAGAGCGCACCTGATCATTGGCCAGCCTGGAGGAAGGACGTCAATACACATCAATACTGTTGTCTGGGTCTTACACACACAAACATCATGAGCATTATGTTCACCTCAGTTCTTCATTCATGGCAGTGTAAGCCTCATCCCTCCTCCTCATCATTAACAGGCTGCTGTTCCATTGCTGGAGTAACTGCCTACGCTCGACAGTCACTGAGTCCAGTTCCAACTGCGCCTATAGCACACACACACAGGTCCATAGGTGACATATGCAAATGTTAATTTTTGCAATATGTGCCTGGCACGGTTGTGCATAATTCAAAACTGAATTGAGAAGGATTTTTTAAATTACAATTCAGTTCTTAATCTAAAAATAAATTCTGAATGGAGGTAGCAAACAGAATTGCAGAATTTAATCTAATTTAATTGAATTTAAGGGTGTAAAATTAAAAGGAACTGAAACTAACTAAGTGTAATTTAATACACTAAAATGATTTTTTGCCAAGACAAATTTTGAATGATGACTTTAAGATTTAAAGAAATGGTGAAAGTGTTTTATAGGCCTTATATATAGACAGATATATTTATTTGAAATGGTACCTATAGAAAATTGTACACTACCATTCCAAAGTTTAAATCGGTAAGGTTTTTTTATTTGAAAGAAATTAATACTTTTATTAAGCAAGTTTATATTAAATTTGTTCAAATTGACAATAAAGAAATGTATAGTGATACAAAAGATTTCTATTTCAGATAAATGCTGTTCTTTTGAACTTTCTATTCATTTCTATTCAAAAAATCCTAAATATAAATATATCAAGGTTTCCATAAAAATATTAAGCAGCACAATTTTTTTCAACTGACAATAATAAGAAATGTTTCTTGGGCACTAAATCAGCATATTAGAATGTGACACTGAGTGATGCTGAAAATTCAGCCATCACAGGAATAAATTGCATTTTAAAATATGTTAAAATGGAAAACAGTTATTTTAAATTGTAATAATATTTCACAATATTACTATTTTTACTGTATTTTACTATCAAATAAACACATGAGCATAAGAGACTTTCTGAATGGTAATGTACACTTCTTTATTGAATTATACTATCTATTTAAAAGAAAAAAAAATTAGGACTAGGGTGGAAGAACACAATGTCATTATTGATGAATGTTATTACATCGGTAACACTTTACAATAAGGTTTAATTTGTTAAAATTAGTTAACAACTTTAGTTAACGAACTAAAAATGAACAATACTTCTACAGCATTTATTAATCTTAATGTTAATTTCAATATTTACTAATTTACTAAATTAACACCAATGTTACTAATGTTTTTAAAATCAAAAGTTGTATTAGTTAATGCACTGTGAACTAACATGAACAAACAATGAAGAGCTGGATTTTTATTAACCAACATTGACAAAGATTAATAAATACTGTAACAAATGTATTGCTCATTGTTAGTTCATGTTAGTTAATACATTAACTATAATGTAAACAAATGAGACCTTATTGTAAAATGTTACCATTACATCAATGATGAACTCTCCATTTTAAGCCAGAATTAATGGTACAAATGGAACTAATTGTACTAATGGAACAGTATGGAAATTCACTCAAAAAGTCAGTGTTGTTGATCCCAGTAATATTTTAATTTTAACGTTACCTACAGTATCCAGTGAAATGCATTCATAGCGCTTAAAATTCATAATGAAATTCATTAAATTTGGGAGTGTATGCTTCAGATGATTTGTTGCAGAGGTTTCTAACCTCAGAAAGAGCTTCCTTTGCAGCCTTTGTCTGCTCAGTCTGAGCAATGATCTGAACCTCATACAGAGAGATCTGCTCCGAGAGCTTTTCCACATGCTTGGTCAAACGCTCAACATAAAGGTCCTGACAGAGAGAAAGAGAGAGAGGTGTATAAACAAACATTTGCTAGAGCATTAATGAAATGGGAAGAGTGGATTTTATCGTTTGTTTTTACTTTTATAACATCAAAGCAGAAGAACTTTCTGGTTAAATTATTTATATGATTCATATGTGTGAAAATAGCAAAACACATGAAATGGCCGCATTTGACCAAAATAATGTGCTCTAGAACTCCACCTGCTGGTATTTTTGCTCCTCTGCCTGAGTTCTCTCTTTCTGAACTTTGTGTGAAGCATTTATTATTGCTTTGATGTCCGAACGCAGGTCACTATTGGCCTCCTGCATGTAGAGCAACTTCAGAGCCAGGTTGTCCACTTTAGACTGTAATTCTGAGACTATGAAGAGAGCACATGATCAAGACAAGACTTACAGAGATTTTCTCATCACTTTCAATCGTTCATTATTTAAAGATGTGTTTATTTAAGGCATTATTTAAAGTCTGCACCACTGCACCATTCTACACCAAACAGAATTGTAAAATAATGATTTTCAAATCATTTTTATCCTATCTGGCATTGTTCAACATTGTTGAACAGGTAGTCCCCCCAAAAACTGAAGCGATTGGTTGAGCTATTGTTACTATGTTGGGCTGGTTGGGAGTCAGTGTTTACACTTTTTGGGGTAAATCAACTAACTTCTGAAGAAGTTTTCTTAAGAAGTTTTGTGTGTCTCATTTGTTCACAGATTCATTTATTTGAGAGATCAGAATTACTAATTGGAAATAAATTAAAACTAGGACTGAACTAAAACTAAAACTGAGCTAAAAATGAATTAATAAAAAACTTTAATAGTATATACATTATACTAAAATAACACCGGTTAATCAACCTTCTCACCTTGCATACGTTGTTTTTTGGCCCGACTGGCAATATCTTGGTACTGATTTTTTACCCCATCCAGCTGGTCTTGGGCCTGTCTATGCTGAGCAACAGCCTGGGCATTGGCCTCATGACTTGCCTCCAGAGAGGCCTGAAGTCTGGCCAACATCTTGTGGACCATGTATACCTCTTCAGCAAGTTCATGGCGCCTCTGAGCCTCTGCCTTCTCCGCTACTATCTGCAACAGAGCAGTAATTATCAGTTTTCTTGGCCTCTGTTTGTATGCAAGTGTGTGCTTATATTTCCTGAAGAACAGAATCAGTCATTTCTGCCCAATTTGCATGTGTAGCTATACAAAGAAATACTTATCAATCACTTGTTGAAGACAATACCAAGAATTTTTTGACAGATTTCTTACTTTCTCACGGAGCTCAAGGTTCAATCTCTCCACTTGATTACTGAGGGTTTTTTTCAATGCAGACTGGAATCTCTTCATTAGAGGCTAAATGGTACAAAATGTTAAAAAAAGAACATGGGGCATTAGAAAACTGATAAAAAGAATATTTTACTGATTTGGAAAAAAACATCAGGTTTACACACATGCTCAGGATCCAGCACCACAACTTCTTCCTCTTCCTCATCTTCCTCTCTGACTCCACCTTCTGACTCAGTGCCACTGATCTCCAGCTGGAGAGTGTGTTGTGGTATAACAGGTGTCCACCTGTTGTTTATTTCTGCTCATAAACAAAACAAAAGGTGTAATAGGAGTAAATCCTTCTATATAGAATAAATAATGTTAAGGTTGTCACTAGTGTTAATTTCATTGACGAATAATGTTCGTCAACTGACAAAAACGAGACGATAACTATATAAAAACCAGTTTTGAATGACAAAAACTATGACGAAAATCTATTGATATTTTCACCAACGAATAAAAGACGAAAATGTTAGGGAGGGATGATTTGGAAAGAGATCCAGATGTGCACATTTGAATTGTAACGACATAAGTTGGCATACACTTGCTGCATGTCTCATAAAACGTTCAAAAATGTAAACGTCTTAAAGAAAGAGGAGAGCAGACCTAAGGATAAATCTGAAAGAGCTTAATGATGCGAAAAAGAGCTCAATTCAGTCCGGTACAGTGAACAAGTACTGAACTGACCTCTCTTTCCTGTCTTTCTGCGCTTGAACAGACAAATACACACAAAATTATTTCAGAATGTCAGTTCTGGCGAGTATTCACGTAAACAGTCGGTTATGTTAAGTGAACGTAAACAGTTGGGAGAATAACGGATGTGTATCAGTGAATTGGATTCATGCATTCAGCCTTAAAGTGACAGCAGCCTAATAAACCTGTTGCTGTCTGTCATTAATGTTAATCAAACAACAACAACAACAACAACAATTTATTTAATTTTAAGATAAATAAAGACATGTTATATGTCACAGCAGTTAAATCTGTGTCTGTATGACATGTTCAAACATTCATTTAATTCATATTAACAGGTTAATGTTTTCTCTAGAAGTATATAATGAGTTTGGAAATTTTAGAGAAATGCCTAATTGATGCCTAATTGATTACAATTTAACTAAACCCATTAGATTTTAGTCGACTAAAATCTTATGATATTTAGTCAATTAAAACTAGACTAAAACTAAAACAATTCAGATGACTAAACTGAAAGGCATTTTAGTCAAAAGACAATGACTAAAACTAAATCAAAATTTGCTGTCAAAATTAACACTGGTTGTCACATGAAACATACCAGAATTGTCCAAATGAATCGATCCACTGGTCCCAGCATGATCGATGTCTCTGTCGTAATTGTCTGAAAGCTCCATCGATTCCCCCTATAAATAAAATCATTAACAAACATCACTCTACATTAAAATCTACAACAACAACAACAAAAAACAAGTGAGTTCACATTATTTGCCCTGATTGATTGGAAAACTAATGTAAAAAGCTGTTATCAACTCTGATACCATCTGTATGATGAATGTTTTTAGTATGTAACGTTAGTGTTAAACTAATAAAAATAAAAGGTTCGTGTAAGACTTCAGACCTCTTTAGGCTCAGTGAATTCACCCAGACCCTCTTCCTGCATGTTCGTTTGATCCTCTGGTAGAACTTCATCACACCCACCACTTTCCATTTCTTCATAGTCATAAATAAAGTAATACAACACAGACATATAGACACACACACACACACACACGCACATATATGTATGTAACGTTATATATATATATATATATATATATATATATATACATACATACATATATGTGTGTGTGTGTGTGTGTGCATATATATATATATATATAAATATATATATATATATGTATATATATATATATAAAATAAACGGGATATGACAGAGTAATTTCATTTTAAATTGTCACCTGTTTCCGTTGTTGTCTTGTTCCTAAGTTGCAGAGAGCTGTTATGAAGCAGTGTTTCCCCAAATTTATTAATAGTTATCGTTCAGTTAACGATACTACATTCTCATTTCTTCAGCTTAAGTAATGAATCCCTTTATTCTGGGTAAATATTTTATTATTTTATTTCTGTGTTGTGACCATTTAGCAGCGCGAGACCAGCAGTGTTTATGTTGCATCTCCGTTGCTAGGAGACGCCACACTTCCGGATTCGCTCCTCTTTCGAAAGGAAGACAAATCGAGCTGTAAAACATAGATATGTATCTGTGTAAAAAAAAAACTCAAATAACAAGATATAAAACTTAGCAGAGTTCTTAAAGTATTTGTTTATTTCATTGTTTATTATTAACCTGTTTGTTTACTTTCTTTAAAGATAAAAGAAGCTTTAAGGCTATGTATATCTCCCACACAGTAGGTGGAGTTGTTGTGTTTTCAGCTGGCTTCAGAAAGCGCGAAGAAAGTTGAGCTCAAGCTGCATTGCTCGCATCACAGGAGATGAGATGTTATTGACGTGAAAACATCGACGTAGTGAGATTAATCAATGTTAATACATTTGTGGGTCAGTATTATTAAAACATTTTAATCATGTTCTCTCTATCAACGGAAACGCCACATGTTTTAGATTCGTATTATGTTCATGTTATCAGGCTAGTGTGTTCACTCATAGCTGAGCTGAGCTGGATATGTCATTGTACATTAGCAAAAAGAAAAACTACTACAGAAGAATAATATCATAACAGTACAATGTTTTGTCGTAGTATTGTGATTGTGATAAGCATTTTCTTGGTATATTCCGAAGTATTTTTGAATTATTTATATAATGTAAATATCTGGGTACATGAACGTGGTATTCATGGTATTCAGTACCATGGTAACGTTATATATCCAAGGAAATTATCATTCGTGAGTGCAGTCTCCACAGAATATTTTTACAAATCTTTTTCCAGAATTTAAAAAGGATTGAAAAAGTCCAGGAAAGTCGTTGGTAAAAAGGTGTGGTAAACCTGCAGGCTTATATCATCGTCATGGTATTATCTGATTCCATCATTGTACCATAATACTGCCACGGTGCCTTTTGTATGGGAGTGATTCTTGTTTTTTGTTTTTTTTAAATAATTAATAAAAATCTGTCCTATGTTTATGTGAATTCCAGAAGTGATGAAGGTTAAAATAAAGCAGTGGAATGGTGTGGCCTCCTGGTTGTGGGTGGCTAACGATGAGAACTGCGGCATCTGT
This sequence comes from Mylopharyngodon piceus, assembly GCA_039654765.1. Taxonomy (NCBI): domain Eukaryota; kingdom Metazoa; phylum Chordata; class Actinopteri; order Cypriniformes; family Xenocyprididae; genus Mylopharyngodon; species Mylopharyngodon piceus. Next base: position 6,762,887 of record CM077460.1, on the reverse strand, counting down.
CGAGCACCTTTCAACGGCTGCTGCCCAGACTGTGGGTAGCCTGATTTCACTTTATCATGGACAAAGACTACACTGCCACCTGTGCCTTTGCAGTTTTCTCATGAAATTCTACTGTTTTAAGTTTAAACACAGACCTAATTGTGCAACTTTTTTGTGTAGTTGAACCATATATATTCAGTGTAAGAAAATGAAATGTACTCTCTGGTTTTATCAGGTAAGGTCCCAGGAGATGACTGCCCGTTGGTTTGGGGTCAGTGCTCTCATTGTTTCCACATGCACTGCATCCTGAAGTGGCTGAACTCTCAGCAAGTACAGCAGCAGTGCCCAATGTGCCGTCAGGAATGGAAGTTTAAAGAGTGAGTTTGCCTGTCAGGCAACAGCATGACACTTCTATTTTCAGTGTGAACTCTGTATTCATTCTTAAAAATGATCTTTGGTTGACTTCTATCACAGTAATGAATGTTCTTTTTTTTATTCAGGGGAGACACTTCCTGAGGAGATTAAATAAGTGCACCACAGATTGTTCCTTTTGTTTCTTTATTATAATAAATGTTTTTATGATTAAATATCCCACAAAATGACATTCAAATTTAAAATCAACATGGTATGGTTTTGTACAAAACAGCTGACTGCGATTGGCAGTCCAAGGGACAGTCATTTTAGATTATGAACACAGTACAGAATGTCACAGGACACCGAAAGTGGTATGCATTTGTGCATATCATAAATAACTGACATGAAACTCTCACCATTTAAAACTGATACCATTGTCATACCTTCATGAGTTATTTTGGGACAGTAAAGTTGTCATTCTTAGCTAACATATTTGTAATGGAGTTAACTTTAACATGCATATTTGTCCAGATTTATGTAGATTTTATATGCCTTGATTGTCTGTAAGCCATATGGTAATTGATTATAATAATTTCCTAAAAATAATTCATAAGAGGCCCCACTCTGAACCTCATTACTGAATGTATACTAAATAATTAAAAAAAAAAAAAAAAAAAAGGATATTCTTACATATCACAGACATATGTGTAGGCTGCAACCAAATAACTGACTCTAATAACATGGTATGCAAGCTGCCAACAACATACAACTTGTACAACTGAGACAAAGGTATTGAAATAAACTAATGCAGCAGTATTGAAGGATGTGAGGAAATGAAATAAGAAATCATCTAACATTAAGCTATAGAAATATGACTTTCAAAAGAGTGGTACTGGTACATCTTTGCCCAGGGTGTAAGTTGAGCCATCCTGGCTAACTTGAACAAGTTACTGCTTCTAAGTGAAAACAGTGTAATTATACACAGTACACATGCATTTGTCTATTCCAAATCTGTGTGCTGTATTCTTCTTATAGACATCTGTAAACCAAGAAGGTATTCAGAGTGTTTTAATAATTGCAGTTCTTTAGATAACAGGTTTATTAGCTTACCTATGAGCACATTATCCAATCTTTTCTGCTTCCTTGCAACATCTGAAGAAAAATAATGTGGCTGTGGAATAATTGTACTGAAAAATACAATAGCAATTTTTTTTTTTTTATAAATTTGTTCATTTTGTTGGTTTGATGGGTGATCATCATAAATCAGTCATACTTTTTGCCCTATATGCTGGTTTACATGAACATAAATATAGTGCTGTAGGGATGATACATTTTTGTAGGTCAAAACCCAGAAACGAGTAAGCATTTTAGCATTTCCGATTCAATCATCCTGAAGTCATTGTTTTTTTTGTTTTGTTTTTTTAATGGGTTTTTGGTTAAATGTCTGAAGTAAGGTAACACAAGCTCAGGATATTTTCACGTTTTATTTCACAACTTAAAATACATCAGTATTACCCCTTGTGATTTTTTAAAAATGTAATACTTGTCTTGAAAAAAGGTAGTTGCTAACAAGTGGCTAAATGGGATTACAGAGGTTGTTGGGGACATTAAATGTGATCACACCAAACAGGTAAGCTCATCTACTCTATATCTTCCGCTTTTACAGCCTTGATGTGTTTATAATCACACTCCTGAAAAATATTTTAACTCAAACTTTCAGGGAAATAAAAAAAAAAAATTAATTAAAGACTTAAAGAGTTGTTGGACACTTAATGGTGGTGACAGCGAACATGAGATAGTAGTGTGGTTCGTTTATTGTCTACGATTAGCTTTTTTTGTATTTTAATTGTATTTTAAAAAAATCATTAAAGTTGTGTTCATTTGTGAAGAAAATTACAAAGAACAAAACATAAGAATTATAACCTTTTGTTGGTCACAGTTTATTTTCTGCAATAATCCAAAAGCCAATGGAAAAATCCTAATGGGTTTTTGTTGAGGAAACCAGGGTAATGCTAACTTCTGGTTTGGCCTACAAAAATATACATTCTTGGAAGAAAAAGTGCTACATGAAAATATTATCTGCAGCACTCTACAAAAAGGAATAGGAATTATAAAAACATTATTTCAAGGAGCATCATTTGTCCTTAAACATAGGACGGAGTAGGCATCAATGAACAACGCTTATCACTTGAATAAAGGTATGGATCAGGGATCAGCAGATAAATAATAATAATAATAATAATAATCAGTGCATCAGGAAAGAAGTTAACATAATTTCATAATGACTTCTTGGACTCTTGTGTGTTTTTCCTTTTCACATCATTCAAGTCGACTGGTGTAAAAGCTGAAGAGTAGAAACAAATAGTTAGAGAGCATGCATGCATTTTCAACATAATATTTCAGGCAAGTCTTTAAGAAAATGCAGTTTTTAAGAAACATATCCTTCCTAGCAAAGAAAGGGAACAGCTGTTAGCTCTGCCAAATATTTCAAACAATATTAATTATTTATCCCTCTAAAATGTTCCTTTATCAACAAAATACAATCCCTAGGACAAAAATCACCCAGTTGAACCTACAGCTTAGTGCAGGGTTTGGCATCCTCTCCACATACTTCTGAGGCCCCTGGTTATTGTTTTCACTTCCCTGGCAAGTCTGCATTTCTCTCATTACTCGCTGCCAAGCTGTTGGAAGAAGTGTTTATGTTATCTAAAACACTAATTCCCAAACAACATAAAAATCACTTACAAACAGCATATTTTTGATGGGCCACTGATTTTTTCCCTCTGCCATTTGAAAAGATTTCCTAAATTTTTATAAATCAACTTACTGTAATGAATGAATCGCACATTTTCCTCGTGTGCTGGTGTGAGTAGTTCCTCCGTGTTGGTTGGGGAACAGTCTCCGGACATCTGCTTGTAATTCTGAACCATGTTTGGGCATGGAGAGCTGCCCACAACACTGCCAAAATCCCCATGCAACAGTATTGTAACTCTTATTAAATCAAACTTATGACACTGAAGTGACAGACCCACTGTGAAAGGCGCGATTGTTAAATAAACATCACAGAGTTAATTACATGATTATTATTATTATTTTAGGGAACTGCTCTACAGGAAGTGTCAAAGCACAAAAGCAGGCAGTTATAACCTGGAAATGTAGCAATAACTTTTAGAGCTGTGGTCTGTTCTTAAAGTTTATTACGTGCAGTTATTTTGAGGTCAGTCTCACAAACAAATACTATTTTGCCGTTACATGTAATTGAAATAGCAAATATGTTTATTGTGCTATAACAGAATATGTTCGCAAATGACATCCGGCTAGCTTAGCAGCTAACATCAATAGCAGAAACCCTCCATAAAACCCACAACTGAACTCGACGTTTAAATCAGAGATCGATTCAACGTAACTAAAATATTACCATTAATGCTATTAAAGCTTACGAGCATTTGGAACTTACAGAGTGGCGTTTAAATCCTTTGTCCCAGCCAAAACGATACTTAACGTAGCGTATACTGCTGCTTTGAGGGGAGTGCAGCACAACAATCGGTGATGTCAGATTGGAGGACGAATCTGTCTGTTGAATCGGACCTTTTCAATGAATCACAGAAATTGGTCTGACATCAGCATACTACGATACCACTTCTTTGAATTTAGTCACATTTAACCGGGATTGGGAACCGTCTCTTTCAGCCATGTCTGACTGAGTAATGAGCCGAGAACCAATATTGAACTGACAGTAAGAACCGAAATTTTACCGATGGGTCGAAAAGTAAATTCTATGGAAGTAAAATAATGACAAATGTTTTTGAAATAAAAAAGCTAGTTGAATTGCACTAATTGAAAAAACAAATGTGTTGCATTAATGTTTGCATTTTAATGCATTGCATTTTTAAGGATTGCATTTTAATGGGCTGAAATTCAGCATGGTCGTATATTTAAGCTGTGAATATTTCAATTCAAAACATTTCACACACACATTTTCATTATTAAAAATTAATTGATTCATATTCACCTTTTATATTTCACTTCCAAGATATGTGGTCTGTTTAAAAATACATCCTATAATATTCGACAGGCAATTTTCAGTCCATTTTATTTTGCTTTACAAATTCGCTTCTACAAATTCAGTGGTTCAAATTCGACAGAAAATTCAACAGTGCACATCTGGGAACTGCAGGAATAGCAGTAGATTGCCAATGCATGATCTCCATCTGCTTTTAGTCGTCCTCACCAGCAGGTGGTGCAAACGGCTGTTAACAACGACCAGGGTAGTTTCCCAAAAGCATGTAAGCCAAAGTTCGTAGCTCCATTGGTGGCAATGGTTCTACTATCAACTTCAGCTTATGATGCTTTAGGGCAGAGGTGGGGAACGTTGATCCTGGAGGGCCATTGTCCTGCAGAGTTTAGCTCCAACCCTAATTAAACACACCTGAAGCTAATCAAGGTCTTCAGGATTACTAAAGTTACAGGCAGGTGAGTGTTTTTTTCAGGGTTGGAGCTAAACTCTGCAGGACAGTGGCCCTCCAGGATCTACGTTCCCCACCCCTGCTTTAGGGAAATGCAGCCCATCAACGGCTAGAGCAGGGGTTTACAACTCTGGTCCTCGAGGGCCACTGTCCTGCAGAGTTTAGCTCCAACCTTGATCAAACTCACCTGCCTGTAGCTTTCTAGTAATCATGAACAGCTTAATTAGCTGGTTCAGGTGTGTTTGATTAGGGTTGGAGCTAAACTCTGCAGGGCAGTGGCCCTCGAGGACAAGGGTTGAGAAAAAAAAAACCCGGATTTACAGAAATGGAGCAAGTGTATGTGATGATTATCAGGTCTAGAATATATGCGGTAAAGCTGATGAAGACACAAAAACTGTGTTTACGTTTAATTCAATGTCTTCACGGTTACTTTCCCTGTGTATTAAAGTGACCAGGGGCCTCGTTTATAAAGCGTGCATACGCACATATTTGATTTTAGAGTGTGCGTACGCTTATGAGAAATTATCGTAAGATCAAATTTAGGACAGTTTCTGCGGAGGGCTGGCTCTAGGCATGGGCAGGGGTGGGCTCAAACGTCTGCCTTGCCCACCCAATCAGAATTTAGGTACAGATAGCGTTAATTTTTTAAGATTTGTGCATTGATTAAAAACACTTGAGAGAACTGTGTTGAAAAGTTTATTAATTTATTGCATGGACGGAGCAAGAACATAATGTAAGTGTTTAAAATGCATAGGCCTATGCATTGTTCATTTGAAATCTTGCCCTCTTTTGCTTGCTGTTAATGCTGTTAAACTACGAGGCAAACTGTCTGCTTAAATACACTGAAGTAAGAATTCATTGTTTTTTTTTCCGACTAGTCACACAGAACGCGTTTTTGCGGTTAAAATAGCGAGACCCAGGTCAGTGCAGGCATGGAGACGCCTTTTTTAAAAGTTGAACTTATTTTAACTTAAGCGCCGCGTTTTTAGAACACCGCGTCATGCACAAGACGGTGCAAAGGATGCGAGACGCGAGCGCAAAGATCAAAGTTCGTCTAGAGCGTGTTTAAACAATGAAAAACAATGGAAAATTAGCGCAATGGAATTGATAAACGGAAAAGTGAAAATGGTAGCATTTTATTGAAAGTGAAAATAAGATAAAAACTCCCATATCATGGAGAGCAATGTTATAAAAGTGTTCAGTTTAAATAATTATTAAGAATTGGCCTATCTATCTATCTATCTATCTATCTATCTAGTGTATTAAAAATAAATAAATAAAAATAAAAAAATTACCCACCCAGTACATCTGCCAGCCCACCCTTCTCTAGCTGCCAAGAACCGGGCCTGTTTCTGCGCAACATTTTATAAATGAGGCCCCAGATTTCTGAAATGGAAACCGGGACATTTCCTGTTTGAGTGGTCAAAATATCACCGAAATCTCTTTTGTTATTATCTATTAATTAAAAAACGGGGACAATACATTTTTGAATGTTTTTGTTTTTTAATATTATTACATTAATAATTATTATGATTTAGTTTGATCATTAGGATTTTTGGTCTGGTTTTAATATAATTCACCAAAATAATAGTAACCATTGTAAAAGCAGTTCAAAATAATATTATGTTATAACAAAAGTATGACTTTACAAAAGCACATTACAAAAATGAAACATAGCCTAAATATAAGAAGATAAGATAAATAAAACGGCATTTAACAAATATTTTTAACATTTATTATTGAATTTAATGTTTTCATTTTCACAAGGTGTTTACTGTAGGCCCTACACAACTTTTTTTTAACTTTTAACTATTTTTAATTATTTTGCATTTTAGACACATTTTAAGCACAAAGTAAGTTGCAAGTGTAGCCTATTATTATTTATTTTATTATCTTTTTTTATTTATTCATATTTGAGTGTACCTTCACTACATGATAAAGTTAAGATAGCTGTGTGTGTGGAAATGCTGCGTTGTGACTGCGGAACTTGCACCATGTTGAGGCCTTGTTGTAAAACACATACAAACAGTATTACTTCAATTTAACTTAGTTAGTATATTACTACCTTGAAACAGTTAACGATGTTTCATTTTATAATTGAGGATAATGGCTCTCTGCTCTGGTCAAGGTTCTCCATGAAGTAGCGGCGCGCGCGCGACCAAGTGTAGCAGTGTAGCTGCACAGCTCCCTCTGTTGGTGAACATAATCACTACACGATTACTCCGAAAACCAACAGGCTGCTGTGTATTGTATTGGTCAGGCTTTTTTGCAATGTACAGGTGCATCTCAATAAATTAGAATATCATGAAAAAGTTATTTTTTTCTGTAATTTAATTCAAAAAGTAAAACTTAAATATATTCTAGATTAGACAAAGTAAAATATTTCCAGACTTTTTTGTTTTCATTTTGATGATTACAGCTTGCTGCTCATCAAAATCAAAAAATCAGTATCTCAAATTATTAGAATATTTAATTTCAAGTTCTATTAAATTACCATTCTCAGGGTATAAATACTGGGTTTAGGTCAGTAATCCCAACAGCAGTCATGGGGAAGTCTGCTGACTTGACAGTTGTCCAGAAGACGATCATCAAGACCCTCTACAATGAGGGTAAGCCACAGCGGGTCATTGCTGAAAGAGCTGGCTGTTCGCAGAGTGCTGTGCCAAAGCATATTCATGGAAAGTTGACTGGAAGGAAAAAGTGTGGTAGGAAAACGTGTACAAGTGAAAGGAATGACCGCAGGCTTGAGAAGATTGTCAGGTGAAGCCGATTTAAGAATTTAGGAGAGCTTCAAAAGGAGTGGACTGAAGCTGGAGTCAGTGCATCAAGAGCCACCGCACACAGACATCTTCAGGAAATGGGCTACAACTGTCACATTCCACGTAAGCCACTTCTGAACCAAAGACAACATCAGAAGCGTCTTACATGGGCTAAGGAGAAAAAGAACTGGACTGCTGCTCAGTGGTCCAAAGTCCTCTTTTCAGATGAAAGTAAATTTTGCATTTCATTTGGAAATCAAGGTCCCAGAGTCTGGAGGAAGAGTGGAGAGGCACAGAAACCATGTTGCTTGAAGTCCAGTGTGAAGTTTCCACAGTCAGTGATGATTTGGGCTGCCATGTCATCTGCTGGTGTTGGTCCACTGTGTTATCTGAAGTCCACAGTCAACGCAGCCATCTACCAGGAAATTTTAGAGCACTTCATGCTTCCTTCTGCTGACAAGCTTTATGGAGATGCTGATTTCATTTTCCAGCAGGACTTAGCACCTGCCCACACTGCCAAAGGTACGAAAAGCTGGTTCGATGACCATGGTGTTACTGTGCTTGACTGGCCATCAAACTCACCAGACCTGAACCCCATAGAGAATCTATGGGGTATTGTCAAGAGGAAGATGAGAGACACCAGACCCAACAATGCAGATGAGCTGAAGGCCACTGTCAAAGAAACCTGGGCTTCCATACCACCTCAGCAGTGCCACAGACTGATCGCCTCCATGCCACGCCAAATTGAGGCAGTAATTAAAGCAAAAGGAGCCCCTACCAAGTATTGAGTACATATACAGTAAATGAACATACTTTCCAGAAGGCCAGCAATTCACTAAAAATGTTTTTTTATTGATCTTATGAAGTATTCTAATTTATTGAGATAGTGAATTGGTGGGTTTTTGTTAAATGTGAGCCAAAATCATCACACTTAAAAGAACCAAAGACAAAGTACTTCAGTCTGTGTGCATTGAATTTATTTAATACACGAGTTCCACAATTTGAGTTGAATTACTGAAATAAATGAACTTTTCCATGACATTCTAATTTATTGAGATGCACCTGTATTTGCGGTTTACGTGTATATGTCGCATGCCCATAATTTTTTTTTTTTTTTTTTTTCAAAATTATTTATTGTACAAATTTCACATATATTCAACAGATATAAATGTTTCACAAATAATGCTCTGATGAGTTTCATATCATCATGAACCAATAATACTTTTCCTTAGTTATTATATATTGCGAACAGTAACATTCATATCAAAAATATTAAAATAAATATTTCCAGAAATTGGAGGAAAAAAAGAAAGAAAGAAAAAGAAAAAAAAGGGTATACATGTATATTTAAATTAAAGAAGAGGAATTTAAGTCTTTGTAAATGTTTATAGTTCTGATTGCTTTGCGGTTTGACAGTCCTTGTAATGTTTCAAAATAAATCTTCATGTCAGCCTTGAAATGGGTGATATTAGGTATCCTTTCAGACCATTTACATTTGTGTATATGAAATTTACCAAGTAATATTATAAGATTTAACATAAACACATGACTCTTATCTATACCTTTTTTGTCATAATAAAAAATAACATCTCTTTTCTCTATGTTAATTTGGATTCCACTTAACATATTAAATAAATATTCCACATCAATCCAAAAGAATTTAACATACATACAATCAAAAAAAAGATGTAAAATAGTTTCAGTATCCATTTTACAGAATACACAAGATTCAGAAAGATCATTTTTATATCTTTTTAGGAAATGGTTTGTTGGATAAATTTTATGTATTATTTTAAAGTATATTTCATTAACTTTATTATTGATACAGTATTTGTTGTTATAAGTCCAAATCAATCTCCAATTAATATTCTCAAAATGGTCATTCCAAAAGAATTTATGTCGAAATGTTGCAGGACAATGAATCAAACGTCTGAAAAATGTATTATTACATTTACTGTCATTAATATCAACACCGTCCAACAAGACCTCTTTTTTAAACGTTGACTGCTTGTGAGATTCATTGATGCCTTGCAGAAGTCTCAAAAAACCTGTTGGTATTGCATCAAATACGATGCTGTATTCTCGTGGAGATATTGGAATACAGAATGTCTGTAAAAATTCAGAATATGTAAATAAGTACCCCTTGTCATTTATCAATTGTGAGACCATTAAGATACCATTTTTAAACCAATTGTTATAGAAGATTGATTTATTCTTATATTTAATGATTTTATTATTCCAAATTAACTGTTTGTGGGGGGAAAAATTATGTTTGTATATATGAAGCCAACACAGAAGAGCCTGTCTATGAAAATTGGATAACTGAATAGGGAGTTTGTTAACTTCAAAGTCGCATTTTAGGAGAAAATCTATACCACCAACTTTTTCAAAAATAAGGTTTGTAATTATATACCATAACTTATCTTTATGCTTAATATAATGTTTAATCCAGTTCAACTTGAAAATTGTATTAGAAGTAGCAAAATCAAGCACGTTCAATCCTCCTTGATTATAAGAATTACATAAAATATTTTTATTTAAATAGTGAGGCTTGTTTTTCCATATGAAATTGAATAAGGTTGAATCAATTTTTTTAAGAAAAGATTTTGGTACATCTAATACTTTGGCAGGATAGACTAAGCGAGATAGCCCCTCAGATTTGGACAAAAGAACCCTACCTTTGAGTGACAAATCCCTCATGAGCCATATATCAAATTTCTTTTTAATTTTCAGCATAAGGGGTTGAAAATTGGATTGCACTCTTTCTGACTGATTTTTACAAATATTGATACCAAGATAAGTTACCTCCTCCCTAACTGGAATACCTTCAAATTCGGTTAGAGGAATACTATTGTCTTTAAGTGGAAAAAGAGTACATTTTTTAACATTTAAAGATAAACCTGAAGCTTCAGAAAATATATTGAGACACTCTATAACTTTTTTAACCTGTGATATATCTTTTAAAAAAATTGCTGTATCATCAGCAAGCTGACAACATTTAATTTCTTTTTCCCCAATTTTGATGCCTTGAAAGGAGTTATGTAAATGTAATGCCATTATTTCCATGACCAAGAGAAATAGAAAAGGGGCTGCCGGATCTCCCTGTTTTATGCCCCGGGAAATGCTAAATCTACGAGTAGTTCCCCAAGGGAGTTTAATTGAACTATTACAGTCACTATATAAAGTTTGTATCGCCCTTTTAAAGTATTGACCAAAACCAAAAAAATCCAATAACTCAAATAAAAAATCGTGTTTCACAGTATCAAAGGCTTTATATATATCTATAAATAGAATGTAACTGTTATCTATTATGTAATCCTTATAATCTATTAAATCTAAGATTAACCGAATATTATTACTAATATGTCGTCCTTGCATAAAGCCGGACTGACTATCATCTATAATTGTATCTAAACACAACTTTATTCTTTGTGCAAAAATATGAGCAATCAATTTAGCGTCATTATTAATTAAGGTTATAGGCCTCCAATTGTCAAGAAGCAAACAATCCTTATTGGGTTTAGGTAACAATGTAATTAAACCTTGACACATAGTTGGGGGAAGCCTACAAGATTCTATAGCCTCCTTAAAAACCAATAATAGGAATTCAGAAATATAATCTTGAAATACCTTATAAAATTCACCTGTAAGGCCATCATTCCCTGGGGATTTATTATCTTTTAACTTACTGATGTTCTTTTTTAGTTCGTCAATGGATATATCTTGATCACAAAAGTCCTTCTGAGTTTCATCAATACCTTGAGCCACATTTTTTATATAAGAGAGGAAGTATGAGCTCTGATTACTGTTGTGTTCAGAGTATAGTTTCTTATAAAATTCTTCCACAAAATTTGAAATTTGTGGGGGGTCTTCAGAGAGTTGTTCATTAATTTTAAGTTTATATATACTATTAACACTAACATTTCTTTTTTCTAAATTATGAAAATATTTCGTATTCCTTTCAACATATTCTATCCATTTCCGTCTAGAACGAATAAAAGCACCCCGTGCTAAATTTTGATAGATATTGTCCAATTCAGATTGTAATTCAATTAAAATATTGATATCGGCTGGAGATTGCTCATTCTTTTCATAAATAGAAATTATTTCCTTCAGTATTCTATCTTGTCTCAGTCTTTTTTCCTTAGATAATTCTTTTCCCCTTTTGATTGCCATATTACGTATCTGAAATTTGGTATATTCCCAATGTTTGCCATATATTTCTTCTTTTTTTGCTTTTATTAAATTTTCATTTATAATTTTTTTGGCTTTTTCTTTGAAGATTTTATCACTCAAAAGTGTATTATTTAATTTCCAATAATTTGGTTTATATTTTATTGATTGATTCCTAATACATAATACTAAAGTAACCAAATTATGATCAGAAAATATTGAGGGTTCTATTTTGGCTTCTTCCACACTGTCTAGTAACTCATTTGAAATAAGCCAAAAGTCAATCCTGGATCTCTTAGATAAATCTTTGTTATTCCAAGTAAACTGGATTTGATCTGGATTTTTTAGTCTCCATACATCACAACAGTTTAAATGCAGACAGAGATTATTAAATTCTCCGTAAGTGCCTCTTAAGGATCTTTGAGGTTGACAGTCTTTGGTGGGGTCACTTATGCAGTTCCAGTCGCCCCCAAAAATTAGTTTAGCATTAATGAAGGAATTCGATAAAGCATTTATCTGTTCTTCAAATTCAGCAAATAGAAGTGTGTTTTTATGACTATTGTTATGACCATATATATTACCCAAAATGAAAATATCCTCCATAAATTCAATAACTAAAATAATCCATCTTCCTGAATCATGAACTACATTTTTAAGGATTTTTCCCTGAAAGGATCCCTTTAATATGGCAACGCCAGCTGATTTACTGTTTCCATAAGCCATCCAGATATTATCTCCCCACTGATTTTTCCAGAAATTAAAATCTGAAGGTAAAGCGTGTGTTTCTTGTAGGAAATAAAAATCTGCCTTGAAAGTTTTACAAAATAAAAATACAGCTTTCCTCTTAATCTGATCTCGTATACCCCTCACATTGAGTGAATAAAGTGACAAAGACAAGTTGAAAAGTAAAACAAAAGTTGACTCAGAAGAAAGGAAAAAAAAACCCCTGAGTTTTAGGTGTATTAAAGAAACAAAATGATTTTCTACACCTTTTAAATACTGATTTGAACAAGCAAACAAGAGTTTATAATTCTCTGATCTTTGAACTTTCAAACATGAGGTATAACAGCACATCACTAGATGTAATTTAGAATACAACTACATTTCTCAACGAAAACAGTTTCCTTTAACATCAAGTCTGATCCATCATTACATTCTAATTTCTTTACCCTCAATGATGGCTTTGGCTCCGACGAAGAAGGCTTTTTTTCCTTGCTTTCGTGCCTCTTCAATCTGTGGCCACAGTTTAGTGCGTGTCTCTTTGTCCTTTGTAGTCAAGTCTTCGCCGAACTTTAACTTGTTTGTTTTGAGGAATTCCGAATTTTTTGCACATTTCCATACCTTTTCTTTGGTGGATCTGGATGTAAATCGTGTTATCACCGGCCGAATTTTACCATCCTCTCTCCGTCCGATCCTATGGCTTACATCAATTTGGCAACGAAGATTCTCTTCGGGGTCTTGAATGACCGCCTTGCAGATGTCAATCACACGCTGTTTAACGTCTTCTCCTTCCTGCTCTGTTAGGCCATACAGCCTCAGGTTCCATCTTCTGTGATAACGTTCCATCTCATTCAATCTGTCTTCCAGGCCTGTTATTTTCTTCTGATGATCATCACTTGCCTTCTTAACCGTTGTTATTTCTGTTTTCATGTCTTGCAGTTCGTTGAAAAGAAACTCCGATGATTCCTTTAAAGCTTCGATGCTGTCTGCATTTTTCTTTATAAGACCTGCAAGACTGTCTGCATTTTCTTTTATTTTTTCAGCCACAAGCCTCACGATGTTATCTTGCAACTCGGACAGTGTAGGTTCAGCTTTCCCTTTCTTTGCGGCCGGAGTGCATGGAGCTGAGTCAGGGAGAGGGACAACTCCTCTGTCGGAAGTGTAAGAATGTATATCAGCTGCTTTAACAACTTCCATTACATCCTCAGTCAAATCTTTGTTTTCTCTGGTGAATGAAAGAGTCTTGTTTATCTTTTTACCTTGGTCTCTTGGTCTTTTCTCGGTCATCTTTGATTTTTTTTTTCCCCTCAATGTGCTAATTAGTCTGTTTAACTCAAACACACTCCGAACAAATGTCCAAAATCGTCCTTGTACCAAGACAACAACGTAAACATATAAATCCAGTTGTTTGCACTGATCGAATTTAACGTTTAAGGTGAGAAAATCATTAATTGATCTTTAGCTTTGAATATCGCCAACTGTTCCGGCCGCCATCTTGTTGGCCCCCCGCATGCCCATAATTTCATTACCTTCAGATTACCATCTCACAACGTCGTCAGTACGATCTCCGAGCGTTATAACATTACCAAGAACGTACCAGATACGTACGCTGTACGTAATATATTGGTCATTTCATGACTTACTAGTAACGTAACTTCAACGCTGTATGCCCGTAATATCATTACCATCAAATGGACTACTTGCTCTGAGCCTCAGGGCGGAGCCAAGATGGCGCCTGTGTAAGTCGTGTTGTTAGTTGCTCTTAAACTATTTTGTGCAATACTTGACCTAACTTGTCCTCATGTGAGTAAAGACAGTATTAAATGTTATTAATCTAACAAAATGAAGAACCCTTATTTTTCTTGAGGATGATGGATGTTTCCTATACGCACTTTATTGGAAGTTAGCCTGCTAGTTGCTGTTTGAGATGTGACTGCTCTCTCTATCGGTTATAACAATTCAGTCATAAAATTTATTTTCCTCATCGCAACAAATGGAAGATGCTTTAGCAGTGAAACGTGTGCATGATTACATAACGGCACCTGTGCAGGAGGATAAAGCTGCTTTTTCAACTTTATTACCTGATACTCCCACCAAGAGTCCACAATCGAAGATGCGACGCCACACTACAGAACCATCAAATGCAGTTCTCTTGGAAGCAATTGAGAAACTAGGGAAAAAACAGGACGATTTTTTAGAGAAATAAGAAAGGACTCACTCAGCCTCGTCGCATTATTGTGCAGTTCACCTCTCGCACGCACCGTGACCTCATCTGGGCCGACGCGAAGCGCTCCGAAATTCTCAAACAAAAGAATATCAGGATAACGGAGGACTTAACACAACGCGCAAGGGAAGCTCGAAATAAACTCTGGCCACTCGTGAACCAAGCTAGACTGGAAGGTAAACGTGCAGGGTTTCAGGGTTCAGCTGCCATCATCGACGGGAAGAAAATTACAGTGGACAACATATAAATGACTATTTACAGTGACTCTAATATTCTGTAGTGAGGTTTTTCACCCTCATGGGAATTGTTTCTTGTTAAGGTTCCAACTTAGAATAGTTATGTTAAACTGGTTCTTACTACAGTGAGGAGGTCTGGATAAGTGTTGCACTTACTTTTTTCTACCTCAATCCGTTAAGAAGTTTTGGTTTTATTTACTAAACAATAGATTTTTGTTACAAGTTCTTGTTTGCTGTTTTATGTCATTTAAGTTGAATTGTTTTTCACTCAATGTTAGGGGAATCCGAGACTTAACCAAACGTAAAGCTTTATTTCTTTTTTGTAAATCAAAATGCAGAGATGTCTATTTTTTACAAGAAACACATTCAGGTGTGAAAGACGAAAGTTTCTGGTCCAATCAATGGGGGAGTAAAATTATCTACTGTCATGGTTCCAATAATTCTGCTGGGGTTATGATTTTATTTAATCAGCACTTTAATAACACTGTACTTGAATCACATTGCTCGAATGAAGGCAGATGGTTAATTATTGTTATCCAGGTTGGGGAAAGCATTGTTATTCTAGCTAATGTCTATGGCTTTAACAGATCCAGTCTTAATAATTGTCTCTTTACAGATTTAACATCCAAATTAATATCTTTAAAAATAAAATACCCATCTACATCACTAATTATGGGCGGGGACTTTAATGAGGCTCCTGATTTATGTTATGATAGATTTCCTCCAAAATATGGCACTACCACTGTTAACAAAATAATTAGTGATATATGTTCCAGTCTCTCGCTGGTAGATATTCATAGATTCTTACATAATGACTCTTCCTCTTCCTTTACTTGGTTCAAATCTGATTTGACACAAAAATCACGTATTGATTTTTGGTTAATATCTGATAGTCTGATTTCTTCTGTTAAATCATGCTCTATTTCCAATGCACCTTTAACTGATCACTCAGGTATCGAGTTAGAAATTTCTGACCTTAACTGTAACTCGTTTAGGAAACCAGGGTATTGGAAATTAAATACCTCTTTATTACACAATTCTAATTATTGTTTGGGTATTAAAGGCATAATTGATTCTTTTAAAAAAAATACTAATATTTCTCATACCTTAAATTGGGAATTGTTTAAATATGAGTGTCGAAAGTTCTCTATAAAATTTAGGAAAGAACTTCTAAAATCAAAAGGATTACAATTTGAATCTATATTAAAAGAAATTAATCGTATTACTTGTCTTGCCAATCCAAATGATGCAGAGAAAGAAAGTTTATACCTATTAAGAGAAAAATTAGACTCCTTTTATATAGAAAAGGCTAAAGGGGCCTTCATTAGATCTAGGGCCAAATGGCTAGAAGCCGGAGAAAAAAACTCTGCATACTTTTTTAATTTGGAAAAAAAGCAAGCCGAACTTAAAAAAATTTCCTCTTTGTATATTGATGACACTATTATATCAGATGACAAAATAATCTCAAAATTTGTTTCAGACTTTTATCAAAAATTATATACATCATCTTTTAACCCTGATTCAAGTGATTTATTTTTTAACAAGATACGACCTTTCACTTCTTGTATAAGTATAAATAACAAAAACCTTTGTGAGGAGGAAATGTCATTGAAAGAATTAGATGATATCATTAAAAAAACACCATTTAACAAAAGCCCAGGACCCGATGGTTTACCTTTTGAGTTTTACAGAGTTTTTTGGGAAGATATTAGAGAGTTTATTTTGAATGTGTTCAATGAGTGTGCAGCAAATGGGGAACTTACAGAATCTATGAAACAGGGAGTAATTACACTAATTCCAAAACCAAATAAAGACATTTTGCACTTAGACAACTGGCGCCCAATCACACTCCTTAACTCGGATTACAAATTAATAGCGTCTCTATATGCCAATAGGTTAAAACCATGTTTGGAGGAAATCATATCTGTCACACAGTTTGGATTTATGAAGGGAAGAAATATTTCAAACAATATTAGACTGGTGTTAGACATTTTAGATTATTCAAATTTAGTAAATGAGGAAGCTCTTATTTTGTTTTTAGATTTTTGTAAGGCTTTCGATACCGTTGAGCACAATTTCATGTATCAGGCCCTTAGTCACTTTGGTTTTGGCCCAACCTTTATAAATATGATGCACACATTCTATAATAATATCTCAAGTAGTGTTTCTTTATCCGGTGGTACGTCTTCTCGTTTTGTTATCCGAAGAGGCATTAGACAGGGATGCCCTATTTCCCCGTTTTTATTTTTATTAGCAGCTGAAACATTAAATCTTTACACTCTGCATTGCTCCCAAGTTAGAGGTATTGAGATAGGAGATTTCACTTTAACTATTAGTCAACTTGCTGATGACACTTGTTTATTTTTGAAAAACAAAAATCAGGTCCCTGTTATTTTAGAGGCACTCAAACTGTTCTCTGATGCCTCAGGTCTGTCTGTGAATCAGTCTAAAAGTGAGATTATGGCTGTACACCAACTAGAAGACTCATGTATATCTGGAATACAGGTTAAACAGGTAGTTAGATACTTGGGTATTGTAATTAGTAAATCAGCCTCAGAGAGAATCACAGAGAATTTTTCGCAAAGATTACAAAAAACAAGAAATATTTTTAACTGTTGGCTCCAAAGAAATTTATCTATCCAAGGTCGTGTATTGATTTCCAAGGCTGAAGGGATCTCCAGACTTGTATATCCTGCATTGTCTCTTTATGTAGATTCTAAAATGTGTGCTGCAGTTGATAAAATTTTATTTAAATTTATCTGGAGAGGCAAGACAGAGTATATTAAAAGGAAAACCATAATCAGAAGTGTAACAGAAGGAGGACTTAATGCTTTAGATTTCGACACTATCAATAATGTATTTAAAATTAATTGGATCAAGCACTGTCTTTGTCAAAATAACCTTCCATGGTTCTTTATTCCCAATCTAATTTTTAAAGAATGTGGTGGTCTTGATTTTCTACTTGCCTGTGATTTTAAATGTACTAAACTCCCAATTAAGTTGTCTAATTTTCACAAACAAGCTTTTAATGCCTGGAAATTAATCTACAAACATAATTTCTCTCCCCATTCCTGTGTAATTTGGAATAATCAATATATATTATTCAAAAACAAAACCATCTTTTGGAATGATTGGTTTAACAAAGGGTTAATTTTTGTTACAGACTTGATAAATCAGTCAGGTGACTTATATAATTATACTGATTTTATTAATTATCTTGGGACAAATGTATCTTTTAAAGAATATTTAAAACTCATTCATTGTATCTCTTCGAAACTACTCTATCTTATAAAAACCGAAAAGATGTATAATCCTGTAATTGGTTCTCTTCCTGCTCTGACTGTTGAGGGCCTTTCCATTAGGGATAAAAAATTTAATAATATGTATATTAGAAGAATATTAACCAGAGAAAAAAGTGTTTCACCTAAGGCAATGGTGAAGTGGAAACAGGATTATCACTCCCTTGTTTTTCAGAATTTGTGGTCAGATATAAATAAATTTGTAATTCCTAATAAAGTCAAAGAAACTCACTTTAAAATAATAAACAGATACTATCCATGTAACAATTTTATTAGTAAATTTAAAGAAGGGTTTTCGCCATTATGTAGTTTTTGTAAAGAAGAAACAGAAACAATTGTACATTTATTCTTCAGTTGTAATTATACCAAATTATTTTGGTCCCAAGTTTCTATGTTTCTTTTTGACTTGTTTTACAAGTTTGTCACTATAACTGATGCAATGGTCTTGTTTATGGATTGTGATACTGGTTTATTGGAATTGGATAATATAATTAAACTTCTTATACTACTAGGGAAATATCATATACATAAAGCAAAATGTATATCGACTGTACCAAATGGTAGACTATTTTCCACTGATTTGAAGATTTTTTATGACTCTTTAACATCAATACAGAACAATCGAAAAGCTGTTAAGACATCTAAGCTGTTGAAAAGGATACTTAATGTAATAGAAACGTGACTGTTTTGTGATATAAGATACAGAATTTTGATTTAATTGTTTTATATATTCAAATGTCTTTGTATTCCCCTACTGTTTCAATAAAAAAAAAAAAACTTGCTCTGAGCCTCGTGAGGCATATCCGGTTTGAAATATTTACGGCTCAGTTGTTTCCGGTTGTATATATTTTCAATGCGCCATTATCACAATAGCTAACTAAACCCCTCTTAAAATGAGAGTCCTCGAGATGATTTTAAATTCCAGACATATTCAGAGACAGGAGAAGAGATATTCTGATGATTACCGTGTACAGACCTTTCCAAACTCAACGGAACTTTAGGTTTTAATCCAAGACGTGATTCTTTCACCACAGTGTCTCAGCGCTCTACTAGTGATCGCGACGCTGCAGTGTGAGATGTTATGAATAAGATCAGAACAAACATAATATTTTAGTCACTATTCTGTGCCATTTATTACTGACAATCACTTGTATGTAATTCACACATTTATGCCAAAAATCCTATTATTCAAAGTAGTTGCGCTGTCATTGCGTTATTCTTTAAGATTAATTAAATATTTAACATAGGGCAATTATCACATTCATTCAACTATTTCAAACACTGAAATAAAAGAGCACCAACGCAAGCAATACTGCTACGAAAATTAACCATATTTACTACACTCTTAAAACCATAAAACCACTCGTAAAACCATCATAAGTATAGTAAAGCCTTCATAAGTATTTGATTAATTATAACTATTATATGAAAGGTAAGTTATATTGCTGTTTAATCGTCAGCTTGGTTTGTTTGTGCATGTCTTGTATGCTCTTCTGCTCCTTTACAGTCAGAAAGCAGCTAGCGCGCGATGCTGACGGTGCTAACGGACTTTTACAGTTGTCATTCTGTTAACAGATTCTCAGGAGGGAATCAGCGATGCTTGACAGTTTTAACTTGGTTTTTGTTTGCAGTGCAACTGTAACGTAAAATAGTCTAGCCATCGTGATAATGCGTTGTCACCCATAGTTACTACACTTACCATAGTAAAACCATGCGCTTTCTTAAGGGTGTTTATCAGTCAAATTCATTTAAATGTAAATTTAACAGGTATCTGTCAGACACAGACGGGAACAAGAGGGTAAGTATTCAACAGGTGGTTTATTCAGAAACAGAGGCACGAACACAGGAACAACACAGGTGAGTAGTTTGCAGATATGAGCACGTTGAGTATAGTCACTTAGCTGAGCAATAACAGAGTCCTTTCTTATTTGCAGAAGTATCAACGAGGGAAGACAAGACTTGACGAAAGAGTGGGAGCACGGAGACATCGGAGGAGAGGTAAGGAGTCTAGGTATGTATAAACAAGACCAGACACTGAAGTGTGGGAAGTGAGTGTTCTTATAGTGCTGGTGTGATGAGGTGCAGGTGCCGCTGATCAGTACTCTGGTGATTGTGAACGAGTGGGCGGAGCGTGGAGATCCGGTGACGATGTGTGCTGAGTGTTGGTGGTAGGAACTGACTCCGTGACAGTATCAAATATGATGACTAAGAGAAAAACACTGCTAATGAGAAGACAAGCACTTGACAGCGGTAGGTTAGTAGGGAAATATATTTATTTATTATTCAGAATGCGCATTTGGAAGGGAAATATATTAATAAACATTTCAGCAGGTTGAAGATAATTAACGTTAATGCAGAGAATATGATTAATTGTTTAAAAAAACATTTGGCAGCCCTAAAACGTAGTAATAATCTGCGTTTTCATGAGAAGCTCTCTGTACGTAAGTGCGCTGAACGCTGACCGGAAACGCTCGAGCCGTAATAAGTAGAACGCGAAAGTAGTTGTGCAAGTAGTCCATTACCAACTCACAACGTCTCCAGTACGATCTCCTAACGTTATAAGAAAACCAAGGACGTTCCAGACACGTACTCTATTCGTAATATATTGGTAATTCCATGACTTACTGGCAACATAACTGCAATTTCATTACCATCGTAATTACACGTTCTTTATATATGTTCTTATTACCAGAATTTGCTATTTAAAATGTGTAATTAAACGTTAAAAATTTGTTTGTTTTTTTTCACCAAGCCAGAATATGGATGACTGCTTTTCATATACAGGTGCTGGTCATATAATTAGAATATCATCAAAAAGTTGATTTATTTCACTAATTCCATTCAAAAAGTGAAACTTGTATATTATATTCATTCATTACACACAGACTGATATATTTCAAATGTTTATTTCTTTTAATTTTGATGATTATAACTGACAACTAAGGAAAATCCCAAATTCAGTATCTCAGAAAATTAGAATATTACTCAAGACCAATACAAAGAAAGGATTTTTAGAAATCTTGGCCAACTGAAAAGTATGAACATGAAAAGTATGAGCATGTACAGCACTCAATACTTAGTTGGGGCTCCTTTTGCCTGAATTACTGCAGCAATGCGGCGTGGCATGGAGTCGATCAGTCTGTGGCACTGCTCAGGTGTTATAAGAGCCCAGGTTGCTCTGATAGTGGCCTTCAGCTCTTCTGCATTGTTGGGTCTGGCATATTGCATCTTCCTCTTCACAATACCCCATAGATTTTCTATGGGGTTAAGGTCAGGCGAGTTTGCTGGCCAATTAAGAACAGGGATACCATGGTCCTTAAACAAGGTACTGGTAGCTTTGGCACTGTGTGCAGGTGCCAAGTCCTGTTGGAAAATGAAATCTGCATCTCCATAAAGTTGGTCAGCAGCAGGAAGCATGAAGTGCTCTAAAACTACCTGGTATACGGCTGCGTTGACCTTGGACCTCAGAAAACACAGTGGACCAACACCAGCAGATGACATGGCACCCCAAACCATCACTGACTGTGGAAACTTTACACTGGACCTCAAGCAACGTGGATTGTGTGCCTCTGCTCTCTTCCTCCAGACTCTGGGACCCTGATTTCCAAAGGAAATGCAAAATTTACTTTCATCAGAGAACATAACTTTGGACCACTCAGCAGCAGTCCAGTCCTTTTTGTCTTTAGCCCAGGCGAGACGCTTCTGACGCTGTCTGTTGTTCAAGAGTGGCTTGACACAAGGAATGCGACAGCTGAAACCCATGTCTTGCATACGTCTGTGCGTAGTGGTTCTTGAAGCACTGACCAGGTGTCTTCAATATTGAACCTTTTCACAATATTCTAATTTTCTGAGATACTGAATTTGGGATTTTCCTTAGTTGTCAGTTATAATCATCAAAATTAAAAGAAATAAACATTTGAAATATATCAGTCTGTGTGTAATGAATGAATATAATATACAAGTTTCACTTTTTGAATGGAATTAGTGAAATAAATCAACTTTTTGATGATATTCTAATTATATGACCAGCACCTGTACAGTTTTACAACATAAACGCTGCTCAGGTTGCATAATTTCTTGAAGAACGATGATAGAGAACAGATCATTCAGAAGAAATGTGATGCAAACAATGGATAATATATCAATATTTCATGGATTTAACGCTTTTGTGGACAAAAAGTACTGCTTTTTGTTTTTCAATGGACACTCATGGACATTTTACCCAAGTGCAACGGATTGGATTCATCTCGCGATCTCTATTTCATTATAAAGGTATGAAGTCCTGTTTGATTTTTCATGTTGTTATTTGCACACCCAACACAAATTACAATTACTGCTGCTGGAGCATCTAAATCGTAAAAAAGACACCGTATATTGACAGTAAACATTTAGAACTTTCAAATGATATAACTTATCTTTATTAATATTTTAGATAGTATCTAAGATAGCTAGCTAGCTTTTTAGCCTGATAACATGATCATGTCGAGCTAGGCGGACGCTTTCAGTAACCAGGCACCTCAGTTCCAACCACGTCCCGCCTCTTTGCCCATTTTCAGTTATCCGGGAGTGACGCGCTGCTAAGATGACAGCGGCCTCATTTTCGCTTCAAAAATCTATGGGTGACGTCACGGACACTACGTCCATATTTTTTTTACAGTCTATGGTATCGATACATCTGCCCTTTTCGAGGAACACAAGAACGCGCAGTAATCTCAGACAATTTAATCCAGATATTTTAATCCAATCCGCAAATTCGTTTGAAGAACCAAATTAGCCAAAGTTCAGTTATCACGATAGAAGATCTGGCGTCTGTCAAATCATCTCAGTTGTAGTAAGAGAGGTACGAAGAACGGACCCCAGCTCCTCCTCTGTGGATATAATGGGTGGAAGGATCGAGTTACTGGTAAGGTGTGGTTGGACCAACTCCATATACGCCCAAATTACATCTGGAGAGGGGGAGCTGGTATGGAAGGCCGTAATATGGAAGGCCATAAAGACAAATATTTCTTTAGACGTTATGTGTACAGACGATATAACGCGTGTATGCGTAATTGCGTGTAGACGCGAAAACTCAAGTTTTCGGCTATCAAAATAAAAGTCACATCCACTAGCTCTGCAAACCCTACATTTTTTTTTATGTATCAGTGTATAATATTTTATAACATTTAGTTCAGGGGTGGGGAACATTGATCCTGGAGGGCCATTGTCCTGCAGAGTTTAGCTCCAACCCAGAACAAAAAACACACCTGCCTGTAACTTTAGCAATCCTGAAGACCTTGATTAGCTTCAGGTGTGTTTAATTAGGGTTGGAGCTAAACTCTGCAGGACAATGGCCCTCCAGGATCAACGTTCCCCACCCCTGATTTAGTTTATATAAAATATATAATATATTTAATTGTTTTAGCATAATATAATGTTCAGAATATCTAAAATTACTAAATTATAATTAATAATAATAATTATATAATTAATATATTATTATATATATTATAAGTCTTTTGATTTTCATTTCAGTTTTCAATAGGCTAATTAAATAAGCGGTTTTCAACAAATGTAAAATACATAAAAGTATGGTATTTACTGTATCTTATTATTTTATTTGGTATTATTTATTTTAGCTTGTTAAAACATGGTTTGATTCAAATGGTCAACTGACATATTTAAATCTGCATATTTGTGAAAAAAAAATTATATATATATATATATATATATATATATTTATCTTTAAAGGGCACTTAATGAGTGAGTCATGAGTCATTCATTCAAACGATTTGTTCAAACGACTGATTCATTCAAGAATGAGGCAGTGTTTATGAGTGGGTTATTGAATCTTTGACTCAACCGATTCGTTCAAAACACTGAATCATTCAGTAATGGAAACTGTTCTGCAGCATCTTTGTTTGGAACTATTTTCGCTGCTGAAACAGAACAAAAATAGTCAATATTGCATCTAAAATGTAAGAAATCAGTGTCACTTTTTCAAATCGTGATGGTATTTATGAAAACAGCACTCTTGGTTGTGTGATGTAGCTTAACATACACAAAGCAATGGTGTCACCAGCGTATAAATAGGGTGATATAAATGTTCAAGGTTTCTTGTATTTCCAACTATGGTTTTTGAAGAAGTTTTTTTTTTTTTTTTTTTTTTTTTTTTTTTTTTAATATACAGAGATTAAAAAAATGTTAGGTGCCCATGTTTATCTGATAGACACAAGTGAGCACATTCCTGAAAAATTTGCTTGCAATTGTTCACATAATTTCTCAAAGCCATGGTTCTTCTCTGCCACGTGTATTTTGAAATACCTCCTCCTCCTTCATTCGTAACACAATGTCATTATCACGTGACCATGGCGCTGACATGCCTTAGGTAGATATTTACGTCACTATTGTGTTTAATTCATTTTATGCAAATATTCAAGTCTTCGGCCTTGCCATTGGCCAAAACATTAACGTCTGTACACGAAATAACGTGTTTAGATGCAAATTACACATACACGTGTTATATCATCTGTACACATAACGTCTAAAGAAATATTTGTCTTTACGGCCTTCCATATGTATGTGCCTTTTAGAATACAAATGGGGCAATTTCCGAAACATTAGACGTTTATATAGAAAATGTCATTCCATACATGTTATTCATGGCATATATGATACAAATGTCTGATCACATTGAAAAGATTGAAATTAACAGGGATTAACTAGGATTTTGAAAAAAAAAAAAAAAAAAAAAAAGATTCTGCACAAGGAAAAAAAATATTGCATAATAAATTTGCTAGTCTGAAGCCTATGAATAATTTTATTTATACTGTGTGAGGAGCTGTGGACCTTCCCTATTGTTACAGCTTGACTTGATTTTGGACTTGATTTTGTCCATCGAGAATTTATTGGATCGATGGATCATTGTCGTTTGCTATTGCTGCGATCTCATGTGAGTGACAGGTTGTCCAGCCCTTGCGCTAATGCAAAATACTGCAGTCTTCTATTTAAAAAAGTATGAATTGTCAAATTTGATTTCAGGATGACTTTAAATAACAGACAAATTTATTTATATATATTTATGTATAAAACTTTTATTCCAGGTATGTATAAAATTAAGACTTTCTGTACAATGTCAGGTTTTACATGTAAATTGATTAAAAAAAAAAAAAAAAAAAAAAATCACAATCACAAGGTGCAATTTATCAAACTCTAACAACAGTGCATTGATCTGCTACATAATCATGTTTCACAATAGAATGCATTAACTAAAAAAACTGACACAGAAAAGCTGATTCACATTAGCTTAGAGCAAGAACACTGCATCGTCTCCACTGGAAGAGTTCCTTTCTGCGGAGGCAAGTGCAACTCGCATCCTAATCGCTGTCATTGACCCAAATGCACAGGACCGGACAATTATAACCAGACACACTGTCAAGGTGTCTCAACTACCAGCTCCACTGTATACACAGTGGCTGTTCCACTCCATACTTTTAATGTGGCAACTGCCACAAAAGATGAGAGCAATCAGAAGAACTTCAGTCTCAGGTAGGGGATGCAAGTTCAGTCACCACCGACCCCAAAGAGTTCAAGCAGCTCTTTGCAGTCTGGGTCAATAAGGTCAGCAGGCTTTTCCCCACAGTCATTTTCAGCCTCAGTGTCTGCACCCAAGGAAAGCAAGTACCTGAAAACAAGAAGAAAAACTATTTCTTTAAATCTTCACCCAGTTTCACTTTCTTGTCTGATCTGGTTTCACAAATCAAGCACATTTTAGAGGTCAAAGAATACAGCTGATAAAATGTTCTGTTTGGCTCCTTTACAGCCTTTCAAGTTTTCTTTTATAGAGAACTAAAACAGTCTTATTCAACTGTGTTTTATTTTCTGTATACTATAAATAGTAATCATCTATTAAATGTCCAGGTCTAATTTGTTTACAGAAATCTAAATAATACATTAAATTGAGCATTTCACTTACTTAGCTATCTCTGGAAAGCCATCACTGCAAGCCATGTGGAGGGGAGTCCATCCATCCTCATCTCTCTGGGTGATGTCAGCCCCAAACTTTACCAGAAGCTTCACACACTCTAGGTTTCCAGATAGGACTGCCTCATGAATGGCTGCCATGCCTGGACAATCAGCAAGAAGTTAATGTTAAAGGACAGGCTCAGACAGCTCAATTATCAGTGGATTAAAGCTTGAGACGCTGACGATTATGTTATCATATCAGGGAATGCTTTTGTGATCATAATTGCATTTTAATTACTTGCATGAAGAGTATCTAGTTGATTCTGAACAAAGATTTACTTTCCCTTGCTGACTCAACTCAGCATGCAAGTAGTTAGTTTTCCTACCTGAATGGTAAATGGTGTCCAGGCGCACTCTTCTGGTTCTAATGAAGCGTCCAATTCTCTCCAGCTCTCCTTGACGGACATAATCCTGGAAGACTATGTCATTGGGAAAGTGAACATTGCGAACAGGTTTGATGGAAGGCCGAGAATGAGAGCATGACACTGGGCCAGTGGCATTTGGATTGCAGCCCTCATACTGTATGGTCTGGGTGACTGGACACTGGTAGTACTTCATTATTCTTTAATGTTCTTGTTTCCAAGATGAGAAATTCTGTACCAATTCTCAATGTGGCTAAAAGGTTCAGCAGAATAAGGTCTTTAGAAGTTTTTTCCAAGGTGCTGGTCTTGACGATTACAGCTGGTCCGTCTCTCTGTTCGTCTCTTAATGTACTGTTCCTTCCTAGACAGTCGTTCAGAAGTTGGTCTGAAGTCAGGGCTCTGTATGTACCCTATATATACCCTGCTCTAGACTATATTAAGAGGCTGTCATCTCATAGCTCAGATGACCGAATTGGAAGACGGGTGGGTGTGATCTGAAGTCACACCCCTACGATTCTCAGCCAACTTAGCAATGAGATCCGTAACCTCAGCTTGTTTTCATGCACCACATTTGAACCAAGTCTTTCCTCCTCCTCCCCAACTGTTGTCACACAGCAGGGAAGCCAATAGTAATTTCTAGTACACATTGAATAGGGCATAAAAGTGGTTTATAGGTACTGCCTGCCAAACATGAAGGCAAGGACATTTTGACGGTCACAATTAGGTTTTTAAAAATAACACTTGAATAAACAGCCAGCGAAAAAGATGCTCTTGCCAGGGAGACTATTTGCAGATGATTGTTGAATCACATTAATATGTCATGATCTCTGACAGCAGGCCTGACAGTGGTTTCTACTTTAAGTCTACATGACTTTCTTTTTTGTAAGAGGAGTTATTACTCAGCCCCTAATAACAGTTCCAGAAGTTTCTGCATGTTTTGCATGAAACACATAAATCGATCCGAAATGGTTAAAACCCTGGATATCTCACTCAAAAATGGAATATTTGACCATTTATTCAACCTCATGTCATTCCGAACCCATACTGTATTTATTTTTAAATGAATGCAGCTCTTTTCTGAATATGGACTTCACAATGTCCATGATTGTCTAAAACTCCAAATAAATAAACACCACAAATATATAGTAACTAGTCCTAAGGGATTTGTCAGACTTGAAGCCACATAATGGCTTTGTGCGAAGACCAGGCAGTAATTCCAATCACTTTGTAAATTTATCTTCCCTTCTGCCAAAGCTCTAAAAATTCATTCTTACAATTCTTGCAACTGGCCATGTTTTATATTTATAATATTATAATTGCGTACCATGCCAGTATTATATTTATAAAAATAAATAAATTAAAAAAAAAAAAAAAAAAAAAAAAAGCTGTAACAGCAATAGTGACTATGAACTTTGTATTGTACATGTGTACTGTAATGCAAAAAAACAATGTATAATGATTCCTTTTTATGTTCCATGGAAAAAAAAACATGGAACAGCATGGGCTGAATAAATAGCTTTTATTTTCAGGCAAAACTTACTCAAAAGGTGCCGAGCACAACATTTAGATTAAATTATGCCAACTGACTGAATCAGTTATGTTAAAATATAAAATACAAGAAATAACACAACCAACATGTTTATCACCATTTTGTTGTTTATTTGGCCACCAGTTTACTTTATCAGTCAATTTAATGCAATGGAATGCTTTGTTTCAATTGTTTCAAAACCCAAATCCCTCCCAGTATAATTCACAAACCCCCCTTTCTTTAAATGTCAACCCTGAAATTCACCCCTCCTAGAAAAATAAAGACAGACAACATGAGGGTTAATCAAATCACACATACAACCTTGAACCCTGGCATAAGAAGGGGAAAAGACTGATTAATCTGGTTACAAGCACACTTTCTTCTCGCCGTCACACTGACCACTCAGACATTGTTAACCGGCAATGATTGGAAGGAATCTTCCACTAAAGTGATGGAAAGCAGGAAGGGTATGGGAGATGAGTTATTGTCCTTACAAGATGACAAATCTTTGCCTTTTCAGTAACTGATATGGAATCTCTGATGGCACTCAATGAAGTGCAAAAGAAGGTTTTAAATCATCCTCCCAGATGACCAGAAAGCCGAGAGGGCCAACTCTGCCCCAGGTAAAAGTCAACAAAAGTGCCGTTTCTGGGCCCTTCAGTATGTAAGATTATAAAAAAAAAGAAAAAGAAAAAAAAAAATCATTGAAATATAAAATTAAATAAAACAAGTTCTCCACTTTTACATCTTTAAAAATAATTTAGTAGCAAGTGTTAAAGATTTTGGAAAATATGGAATATGACAATGTGGCTTGACTGTAAAGAAACAGGGAAGGTACCTTAGTTTGGTCTCAGCTATGTTTTGTATGCACTGTAATAGCAGCCCATTATTATAATTTTATTTCCACCCTATGAACATCAACATACAGCCCCTCTGCCCTAAAATATCCTTTCACTCATATCACAGAATCAAGGCAGAATAACTGACTTTCCCCCTCCTTCATGGGGAGAGTATTACCAGTATTAAACTGCAAAATCTTAAAATTTTAGCCCCCAGAGTATAAATGGAGGTAGTGGACAGGTAAAGAGCAGTTAAACATTACCATTACAATTAAACCTAAAAATCAAATAGTTTAATGCCAAAAAAAAAAAAAAAAAAAAAAAAAAAAAACACTGCAAAAATCAAACACTTCAAAGAGATAAAGTTGTTGTGGGCAGAGAGGCACTTCTCTGGGCTGTAGATGGTTAGCTGGGGTGCTAATGAAAGTACTGGCTGACAAAGGACCCTGTAACGCCCAGTGGCGGTACGATTAGTTAGGAAAAGCTTTAGTGTTCACAGACAGGGAGGTTTAAAGTGGAGGTGGTGGTGGTGAAGGGTTTTGTCTCGCCTTTTCTTCCTGTCTCTTATAACTCATCGTGTCCCTCTTCCACATCTGAATCATCCTCCTCTGCATCATCAAGATCCGGATCCTGTGGAAAGCGCAAGATACTCTTTTTAGAATCCAGGTTAAAGAAAACAAAAAAACAAAAACAAAAAACAAGGCTCTTTGCCTACCAAAACAAATGTTTTCACAGCCAATTATGACCATCTCTACCAGAAGGCCATGTGTACTAGCATGACTTCAATTTATCAAAACTAATCTGCCCTGCCACAAACATGCCAGTAATCCGTGCAGAAAAACAAGTGCAACAGACATGAGACATTCACGGGTGCTGAGATCTGTTGTCACCAGTGTTTGGTTGCAAAGCCCTTTCCTCATAGCTGGAACGTGTGGACTAGCTATCGTTGACTGACTTAGTCCTGTCAGTGGTGGTAGTAAGTGGTGGGGAGGGGGATCATGGGGTGGGACTGGAAGGTAAACAGTGGTGTTGGGCATTAGTGGCAATGATAATGTTCTACAATTAGACTTCCCAGAAGAGGAAGCAGAAAGCCTGGGATGGATTTACAGTGCTTTCCACAAGTTTGAAATATACTTGCGGTGGTAGCCGGGTGGTAAATCCTCCTATTACCCACAGCACAAAAATGGTCTACTACATGTGACAAACAACAAATAAATGTGTCATTCTTAACAATATTTTTATTTATTGAAATTCATTTTAATTACATAGGCTACCATTATATTTAATTATATAGGCAACTAATATTATGCATTATTCTGCATTTTAAATTATGCAAAATTACAGCATTTAAATGGTAGAGTTCTCCTTGCTTTGTCATATAGTGTCTCTCTCAGTGAATGGGACACAGATTTTACCGTCACTACTAAAATCTATACACTGAATAATGTGTCAAATAATGTTTTTAGTCTTTTCTTCCTGTGGGGGAGCATCCCAGCCAGAGACTACAGTAATTTACTATGAATTAAATGGAAATCAAATTAAATACAATTTAATATATAAATTATTGTATAACCAAAATACCAATAATGCCCAATAGAAAAAAACCTTAGCATGTGACTTAATTATAAACAAGCCTGAAATCCACCGGGACTCGCCTATTGCAGGCTGATCCTTCAGATGAAAGAGATAAAAATATGAATTTTTACAACCGTCTAAAACATTATATAAAGGCCATAAAGTAGACATTGTCTTAATTCCTCAACTCGAGTTCATTAGCATTAGTTCATTTTTTTTAATGAAATCATAGCCTTTTGAAGTTTAATAATAAATACGCTGTAATCGCAATTTATGGTTTTTCCATCCCCAAAATATATAATGTATTAAAGTGATTAAGACGTTTGTTTTAGCCTACCATTTAATGTACTGAAGACTTTCTATAACATTAAATTTAAGAAGTATAAGAGGATAAAAATAATAAAAGCAAAAATGTGAAAAGACTAGTGATTTTAGTTAGTCTATTGCATTTAGTAACTGACAACCCTATTAACAAATTTCTGTGTTTGCTTTAAATATTAAACATTTATATTAAAAAAAAAAAAAAAAAAGTTTCATGTCAGGCTTGTAAGGAGAGCCACAAGGAGACAAAGCTCAGTTTCAGTCAGTGCCACAGACCATGATGCGAGTAAAGAAACATTTCTAGAGGATATTTACTGTAGGACCAGAGTTCTATACTTCAGCATACTTTATGGATTAAAATTTCATTTTATGTGCACACACCTCCCTGAATGATGCCAAAACTTTAACGGTTGATAAAGAAACTGGGCCACTTTAATGAACTCTGCATCACCCAGGGCCCATTTACACCTGGTATTAAGATGCGTTTTGGTCAGTTGGATCAAGTAGACAAGGGAGACACATTTATACCTGGTGTTTTAATCAGTCTTTTTTGTCCACTTCTGTCCTGATTTCTTCAAGGGGAGGGGTCTATGTGTGAGTAAATGTACAAGTGGTACTCAGTGCAGAGTCTATGATGGCCAGCTCCTCCTCTCTGGACGTCCAGTGGGGTGGAGAGATAGAGTTGTGGGTAGGGTTAGGGTAGGATTAGGGTGTGGTTGTACATTCGCTCCTCCTTACTGGACGTTAGCTCCCCCTCGCTAGACATCCAGCGAGGGGGAGCTAACGTAAGCTCCACCCATTTACTCTGCAGTGAGCACATTCTTTAAATGTACGGGCTTTTTCAGATCTTTTAACCTAATGGACGAAATGGAGCTCATGTAATTTACATGGATGCGAGAGGACACGAGGGGACATACAGAGAGCAGCAGCTTTCGTTTCTGTTCTGTTAGTCGCAAGACCACACTGAATGCTGTGACTGTGTTAGAAATCAGGAATGGTGAGAACAGTGCTTGGTACATTTTTTGTCTTCAAACCAAACTTAGGTCTTCAGCCGACAAAGTTTAAATTCCATCTGGTTAGCACACTTCCTATAATGTGTTCGCATTATGTCAGTAGGTGGAGAGTAGTTGGTCTTTTGTGGCTGTTCAAAGTAGCGATGTCGTGGAGAGAAAATTTTCACACTGGTTTTGAAATCACGATCACACATACTCTGTCCATAAGCCTATAACTTGCGGAGATAACTTTCTATATAAAAAAAGCAAAAGACAGTGGGGGCAGTGCTGTGGTGGCCAAGTAGTGTAATCGATGTATGGCTGAACATACAGATTACCGCAGCAAGCCTAGTTCGACCACATGAGCGTCTACACCATGAATGCATCCAGTCGCCTGTGATCACAATGACGAAACCACTTAACACCAGGTGTAAACAGGGCCTCAGGCTCTTTACAATCGCCTGTCTGACAGATTTGCAGCAGGGTTTTTACCCCTTGCAGGAGGACCAGAGCCAGGAATGCCCATGTGACAGCAAACAACTGCAGCTCCACAAGCACTCTTCAAGCTTACAATTAATATCATGCCAACTATCATTTGTATTCCTTCCCCCCCCCCCCCCAATTGATGTGAATATGCAGAACGTATCCAAAAATGTAATTACAAAATTAACATCAAGTCGAAACTGAGACCAGCATTTCTGTGTTCAAAGCCACCTCTACAAGGCAGTGCACTGGGCAGACATTCAATTGCAATCTAATTATGGTATAAAAGACTCCACATTAACTTTTAATACTAATGTCAAATTTAGTTATTCAAAGTTAAACCAAAATTACAGAAAAACAAATTTAATTGCAGTAAAGTTATACATACATCTGATTCCTCATCCTCATCTCCTGCTGGTGCTCCACCTTCTTTTCCTCCACTCTCCAAAAACTTTGTAAATCCATCTAGTGTTCTCTCACCATTGTAGTCAATTACCTACAGAACGAAAGAAAGAAAAAGAAAAAAAAAAAAACACCACAAGTGACAAATGTTTCAAAATCAAAAAGCATTCAATAAATAATACATATTGTTATTAACCTCTTATTTTCATTATCCCACACACCCTTCCTAAAAAAAAAAAAAAAAAAAAAAAAAAAGGGGGGGGATTTGTTTGCAAGAGAGTCAGGAAACTGTTCAAGAGAGTCAGGAAACTGTCCAAGACATCTCAGTAACTTGTTTGTGGTGTTGGTCACAGCTGGGTAACCTTGCAAAACAGGGCTCTAGCCAAGAGTCATCTTAGTAGTAACTTAAAAGTAAACCCAACACACTTTGCCTGTGTTAGACTGTGAAAACTAAACAAGAATAAGAAAACACAACAACACGCATTTAAAGAGTAGTGGACATTAGCTTCCTGACCCGAGTGTGCCACGTGCATAATATATATCCACTAAGCTAAGGCGGTGAACTGACAAAACATGCCACACTCCTCCTGCAGCAGCATATTGATCGAATGCACTGAATAGTGTAATGATATACACAAACAAGTATTAGGAAAATAATTAATAATTACTAAATTGTATGAGTTTTTTTCTGGCTAAAAAGCTGGCCATCTTTATTTGTAATTGTGTACATTTATGCTCCCATCTATGATATTGGCTAAAACATTAACATTACTTGAAAGAATTAGGAGAGCAGAGAGAATGTAGAAAAGTTAAGGCTAATCACAGTCAAGATTAAATATTCCAAGTGCATTAATAACTGCCATTGTAGCCACGTGGTTTAAACTTTCCAGCCTAATGCTAGTAAAACGCAGTAAAAATTTAGTTAGTTAAATATAAGACATGCTTAGTTATGTGTTCATTTAGAGACAAATAATGATATTTAACATTTGTTTATATGCACCAATTTAACAATTAATATTTAGCAAAAATAGTAAATATTGCCATTTATAACTGAAATTTTAAATAAAAGACAACATGGGGACAAGCTAAACATAGCATCACTAAAATTCAGTATCAAAATTGGTGTTGAGAATTGATATTGAAATGACTCAATAGATTTTTTGCATTGCGTTTCTTTTTTTATTTTTTTTTTTATTCACAATTCATTATTCTAAAAATATTCCTAAGATGATCACTCGCATGGCCTTACCTTACGGTCATCGCCAGCAGGGAAGAACTTCAGCGTGGGGAAGCTATGCACTTTGACAGTTTCAATCTCATTGGCTGTGGAGTCCATCTTGGCCACAACGATGTTTGCGTTGTCTTTGAATTTCTCACCCAACTGATCCCAGATGGGGGCCAGCTGCTTACAGTGACCACACCATGGGGCATCTGGATAGAAGAAAAGCAAAGGAATAAAGAAAAATCAAACAGGTTTGGAAAGGCATAAAGGCAAGTAAATGACAGCTCTTTTATTTTACAATTGCTCTCGGATTTGTTGCACTTGCTCAGCATGACAGAAGTGATTTGTAATGGATATAATCCTCCAAAAATGTGATTGCACATTGTGTCACATATGCTTGGACATACATGGCTTGACTATACAAAACTCCATTGCAGCAACGATTATAACTGTGCAGATAAAAGTATTGATATTTGTGATAATGCTGTGACATGAAATCAGGTTGGATAATGGCTAAAGATTGTTAGACTTGTAAAGAGTACAGGGTAAAGAGTACAGAAACATGGATGTACAGGACCTACAACAGTTTCAGGGTGCAGAGGAATACAATACAGACAATGAGATTAAAGATTTGGAAAAAAGCAGATGGTTTTCGTGTCAGGCACTGGTTACTGACAGCTGGAGCTGGACGCATGCTGAAATTCTACCCACTGTTTAAACATTGGGCACAGATGGAAATGCAAACGATTCACATGCCCAAAATTTAAGGCCTCCTAATAATGCCCTCAAATGACAAAGACCTCCATTTGTTAGAAAGTCAGTCACAGACTGCCTCACAGTTTTATATATAAAAAAAAAAAAAAAAAAAAAAAAAAAATCCCCTTACTTCCATCATAGACATACTAGTTTGGCAAGCAGGTTGCTTTAAATATCTCTGGAGCCAAAATGATCTCAGCATTTTCCATTATAGCATGTTTAAGAGTATATGTGAGCATCCTGCGAGTATGCGTGCCAAGATTAGCAGTACAGCTTCTGGACAGGAATCTTGTGTTTATGATGCCAGGCTTTGAGAGAGGCAATCAAGAGATCCCGCCTTAAAATACACCAGGCAATTTGCCATGATTTCTCAAAACAACTGGTCAGACATCAAACGCAAGGACCAGCAACATTAAAAGCTAGAGAACTTGCATCCAAGCAAACATATTTATATAGAGACAAAATACTTACAAAATTCTACAAAGACATTCTTGGCAGGGTTGAAGGCAACCTCTTCAAAGTTCTTGCCCACCAAGACCTTGACAGGGTTCTTATCCCAGTCTTCAGGAATGTCCTGACTCATCAGATGAGGCTAAAGAGAACAAGACATTAAAATCATTCCAGAGAGACAGAACACATTTTCCTAACATCATTAAATGCCAACATTAAGTCAATATTGGTGCCAAAATCCCCATCTGATGATCAAAATCTGCAAGTTGGATATCACAATTTTCATATCCGTTCATAATATCAGCATTGTATATTTCAAAACTTGATACAGAAGCCTACTTAGTAAAAGTAACTGCCAAATCTAGCAGAGACTAATTTCCTAATTTAAGACAGACACTGTTTAAACCTTAAACCCAAGGAATGTTCTCTGCCACCTTTAATTTCCCCTCTGTGAAGGCTGTGCAGAAGGTGATGATGTTCTCTGCTGTGATTTCTGAGGTTTCTGGTTTGTATTTGGTCATCTCTTCCTCGAGGGTGATGAGGCGAATAGCTGGGCACTCTTCCTTCTTAAGGCCAAAGAATTCCAGAATTCGCTGGTTATCATCCACATCACTGTCAATAAAGATGAAGAGAATCTGTGGGGAAAGCAAGTTAGGTTAAATTTAAGTGTTACAACCCCCCTCCCCTGAAAAATAATAAAAATCTTAAAATAAAGGGGCACCCACCTTGCCTTTGAAGCCCTCTGCTGCTTTCTTAAATTGGTCCATCTTGTCCTGGAAGTCTTTGGCTGTTTTTGGTACAAACATTAGGATGTGGGATTTGATGTCACCTCCAAAGATTTTTGGAGCAGTCTGCAGAAGAACAAGAATTTCAGAATCCATTTCTCCCCCACAACCTCCAATCTTTAAATGCATCCAATTTCTCATGTCAGTGAAAATACGAATACTGCAACCTGGGTCCATTTCAAACTCTAGATGTCAATACGGAACAGACAGAAATGCGGATAAAAATGTCAAAAGGGTACCTGCTCTGTGAACTCAATAACCAGGGGAAGCTGGTTGGCCTTGATGAAGGGCAGTAGCTGTTCTTTGCTGATCTCTCCATCAAAAGTATTCCGACCCTCATCAAACTTAAAGAGAAAGAGAGAGATTGTTACAAGTCTTATTTACACTGCATTTCTCAGCGTGCACAGCAACACAAACCTGGTGAGCAATATTCACTGTAAAACTGAGTAGGGAACTATGCATCAATCAGCACAGAAACGTGACTAACAGTTGTTTGTCGCAGGGCAGTGGATATTCTTGTTGACAAATGCAGTGGGCATTAATAGCACACATAAAGAGAGCAGCTGCATTCTGGAATGAAGCAGTAGGGACAATGAATTTCAGAGTGTGTGTGTTTGGGTGCTAAGATACCAGAATCTCAAAACCTCTTTAAGGGACAATGGTCAATGAGAAGTTTAGCCCATTCCTGATTATAGATTAAAAGAAAATCCACCCATCCTACAGAGAATGAATAACTGTTGGCTAGTTTCACGTTTTAAACCAATGAATTTCCATGACATTTCCAGTCATTTGAGATTACCGGATAAGGATTTAAAAAAAAATTTAAATTCACTAATGGATCATTCAGACCAATTTTTGAACTGCTTCAAACAATTAATTACAGACTCAAACAACTCAGATCATTAAGGCTTGCAAGCAAGTTTCACCCAAATTTAGCTGACAAAATAGTTTAGAGCAGGGGTGCAAAACTCAGTTCCTGGATGGCCACAGCTCTTCAGAGTTTAGCTTCAACCTTAATTAAACCTACCTGATCAAGCTTATCAAGTTCTTCGGGCTTCGGGTTCTTCTATACATATACACACACGTCCATGACTATGGCTTTAAAGATCATAATTTCAATTATTTTTTTTAAGTCACCTTTATTTATATAGCGCTTTTTACAATGTAGATTGTGTCAAAGCAGCTTTACATTGATAACTGGTACATTATTTGGCTGCACAGCAGCTCTTAAAGAATAGTGTCAATGCAGGCAGATCAAAGCACTGTTGAATATCAAATGTCAAGTCAAATGTCAAGTGTCCCCAACTAAGCAAGCCAAAGGCGACAGCGGCAAGGAACCCAAACTCCATCAGGTGACATCAGGTGGCAGACAAGTGGCAAATAGGTGTTTAAATGGAGAAAAAAAACCTTGGGAGTCACAATTTGAAAACTTCCTGTCATTTTCAGTTTTCTTCATGACCATGGAAACCCTATGGATTTCTGATGGATAAGAGTAGAGAGTGGTGCTTAATCAGTGGATATTTAATCAGCGGATATTTAATCAGCAGTACTGAGGTTCTTTAAAATTCACCGTATCAACAACATGCATCAAGATGTATTGCCTGTGATCTGATCTCATCTCTGTGTGGGGCTCATCTATCTCAAAAGCAGAGTGTCCCATTCAGAGTTGATGCACATCCATTTTCTGAATGAAGAACCACTGAATACTTTAAGATTAAACTAAATCATTGTCCATAACTCTGCACATTTCCCATTTGTGGAGTTGAACCTCTTGGACCTCCACACCAAACTGCATCAAGAAAAATCTGATATGTTCATTTGATCCTGTTTTTCAGGTGACATCAATAAGTCACCTATGCCACGATTCAAATACATAATCAGACAAACTACTGTAGTTTTTCCGTGTTGGATGGACAAAAACAGTGAGTTTAGCTGGCAGAAATAACAGGTGGCAAAATAGGCACATTTGTAAGTAAAATCACTCATGTGGTGCTCAACAGCAATGGGTGATGTGGGTCTAAATTTAAAAATAAGGAAAAAAAGAAACTTTTCTAGGATATTACACAATAAAATGTATTAATGGTTGACAATGATTTACTGACCCTGATAAATGAGAGCATCATTACATAAAGTATTAAAAGGTCAAGGGGTAGATCTGCTGTCAGCTTGAACCGGAAAACCAAATTTATTGTGCGGCTAAGCAAAAGACCAATAATAGCCATGGTAGCATTACCAAAAAGACTAGATGCAGCAGGATCACCTTACCATGGCTGTGCCGAGTACTTGAAAAATTATGGACACTTATGATTTTATAATCCAAATAGCTTCTCTTAAAGGGGACATATCATGAAAATCTGACTTTTTCTGTGTTTAAGTGCTATAATCGGGTCCCCGGTGCATCTACCAACCCAGAAAACCTGAAAAAGGACAACCCAGCAACGTTTTGGCAAGCCTTTCTCTGCAAATGTGAAAAAACGAGCCGCTCAAATTTCGCTCCCCTTGTGACATAGGAAGGGGATCTTAATATTACCGCCCCTTAATCTGCATGATTCCACCCATGGCGCTGTCATTT
The DNA here is from genome assembly GCA_039654765.1 of Mylopharyngodon piceus. Classification (NCBI taxonomy): domain Eukaryota; kingdom Metazoa; phylum Chordata; class Actinopteri; order Cypriniformes; family Xenocyprididae; genus Mylopharyngodon; species Mylopharyngodon piceus. Next base: position 6,724,386 of record CM077460.1, on the reverse strand, counting down.
GGTTTTCGCAAGCGAAAGCGGTGTACCAGTTCTAAGGTTATGGCAAATGTTCGAGCAAAGCATGCTAACTGTTCTGTGCTCGTCTGTGCAGCCAATGACAGAACACTCTTTAGAGTCTTGTTAGCTTGGATAGCCTGCAAGTTGACCCTGGCAAGCTCAATTGCTAAAGGAGCATTTCTGTTCGAGCGATATTTTGGAAAAAATATTAGACCATTCACAGCATTTGATAGCAATCATAAACATTAGCCTGGTGTGCATGTCTCTGTTTGGCAAACATGTAGAGTGGGCATATGTGTTTTGCACAAAAGATTAACATGACGGCACATGCTAGTTGATGAGTTCTCCACAGCAACTACATAACTTTATCCACTAACCATTCAGAAACATCCAGTTGCATTCTAAAAGTTGTAACTTCTTTCTGAGTCTCTCCATCAGTGTCCAACTCCGGTTTGAACAATGTAAGGCTGAACACAGTTACTAACAATCGTCATTTTGGCTGCGTGAGATTCTTTGTTCCTGTTGACCAACCAAAGCGCGAGCTGTTAAAGCTCCGCCCTCTTTTGGAAAGCAGGCAGGGAGCAGCAGCTCATTTGCATTTAAAGGGACACACAAAAACGGCATGTTTTTGCTCACAACCAAATTAATTATCTGTGGGCTTTTTTTTTTAAGCTGAAACTTCACGGACACATTCTGGGGAAACCAGAAACTTACATTACATCTTGTGAAAAGGGGCATTATAGGTCTCCTTTAAGAGCTTGATGTTTAGCTGATAATATTATATCACCACCCTGTGAAAAGCATGTGACTGTTCCAATCCATTGTGTGTTAAATAGGACAATAATAGTTTAATACTACTACCGAGGGTCACAATAAACAGTTCTTGGGCCAGTTTAAGAACCTTCATTCTGGGCCCCTCAGTTGAAATCATGATCGTTTTCCGGGCCTAATTTCGAAGAGTTATTCTCTGTATCAGTAAGCACCATTTCTGAACTTCTTGAAATTTTTAATTGTAGTCTTGAGTTTTCTTCTGGGAAAGGACACATCACAATATTCCTCATTTAAAGGTGCAATGTGTACATTTTATCGGCATCTAACGGTGAGGTTGCAACTAACAGCGCACACCCCTCGCAACCCTCTCTTTCGGGGAAGCTACGGTGGCCATCTGGGCTACACAAGACAAAGTCATCTGAGACAGCAGAGAGTAGCCTTTGTGAAGCAATGAGGTTTCTTCTTACTTCAAACAAAGAACAGTTTCTGCTTCTAATAAACCACACGACTACTACTACTAATTTGTGCATATTCAATGTAGTGACGATGCAAGCTGCCTCTAAAAACACGAACGATTTAGAAGAACAATAACAGTGACTAAACGCGCTCTGTAGTGTGTACGTCCGTTTAGGGGGCCGTTCACATATCGCGTCTAAAAATGCATGGGAAGCGCGGCCGCGCCACTTTCTCCTTTCCAAAGCACTTGCGCTCCCGTGGCGTCTGTCATTGCTATGCAACCATGAACTGCGCTCTCCACGAGGACGAGGAAGTTTCAGCAAAAGATTAATTGATTTCTAGCCCTTGCATTAGCTTTACTACTAGCGCGGCTACATTTGAAATAACGAATCTGAGCGTGCAAAAGACGCGATATGTGAACGGCCCCTAGGTCTGCTGTACAAACATGCCGGCACATAATGGCGACTTGACATGGAGGGGAGACCCGCGGTGTACAAGATAGAAATGGCTCATTCTAAGGTAATAAAAACATAACGGTTCATAATGTAAGGCATGGGTGTCCAATCCTGCTTTATGTACCTCTAAAACATAGTTATGTATATTATATTGCATTTCTGTCAATAGATCCTCACAAATTTTACACATTGCACCTTTAAATAATTCCCACCCAAGGCTTACACAAAACAGTGATGAGGCCTGGCTGAGTTGCGTTAGTAGTGTGTTGAATCTCGGTTATGGTAAGGGGAGTGACACTTCCGGTTCACTAATCACAACACACTGGTCTAGTGGACTATTCAGAGAACATTGCAATTTTCAGAAGGAGGGGCTTCACTGACAAACACTGACAGAGCGCTACTTACAAACTGGGAAGGGAGGTGCTGCAACAATGTAAAATGTGTGAAAAATGTGTTTTTGAACATTCAAAGGATGAAACATTCTCTAATAGACCCCAAAATCAAAAAGACTTTGTGAAAGGGTATAATATGGCCTCTTTAAAAATCAAGCAATAAGCAAAAATCAAGGGGTCCTCTGAAATTTAGTAGAATGTTACATAGTGGAGAATGTGTACCTTCTTAAAAAGCACAACACCATCCTTGGCAACTTCAAACTTTGAAAAGACTGCATCATCAGAGGTGATGCCAAAGGGTATGTCATCCACAGCCTCTGCGGTTTTAATGAAGGCCTTGGCATCTTCAGATACAACATCCTGCAGAGAAAAAACAACAAAAAAAACCCCAATAAATTTCATAAAAAAGTTAAAGGGAAACAAAAACTCAAATCTAAATTAGCTAAAGAAAAGAATGAATTTTACCTTAAAGAACCCAATTACTGCAACCTCATTATCAGCAATAAGAGACTCTGCCTGTGTCACATCACTTAAAGTAGTCGCTGCAGGGCCAGTTCGCTTTTTCAGCCAGTTGACAATATCATCAGCCTGTCGACCAGCTGCAGACAGAGCATGAGCATGTCATAGTGAAACAAAGGAACCTGGTGGCACCAAGCAAACACTTACAAAGCAGAAATATACATTTATAGAGACGCCCTTGCGATTAAGAAACAAGAGCTTTTCTTGGGGGGGAGGCTCAGCTATGTAAGGAATTTAAAAACCCTCAAATAAGTGTCATAGTAACTAGAGGAGATGTGCAAAACTTAAGCAACTTGCGCTGCATTTAAGGCATATATTTTATTTGTTCCTGCATTCCCTGGGAAACAAAGATTAAATCTAGCTCAAGTACTCCATCCACGTATCCTCATCTATTTATGATCATTTATGACCACAGGGCAGGACTTGCATGTCAATCCGAATGACATGTCACACACGGTTTCAAAGGTTGTCTTAATCATGCTCTTCTTAAACCAGTAATGAGTGCCACAGGTTACAGCAGGAATGACTGATGCAACACGTCAGCAATTACACTGTGGTTCAGAATTTGATCAAGGCTGAGAGCTTATGAAATCATGCGTTACAGAATCCCTGACAGAGTCCTTCCATCAAGGCTCCAGATATAAAGTGGCAGACTAAACTTCGGTAATTCTTTTGTTCCAGCCAGTTTCTGAGATAATTCTGCAATCCCATAAGGGAGGATTTCCCTAGTCTCAGCCTCAGACACCACACCCACGGACCGTTGGCTGAACGTCTGATGCATATGGCACACAAAATAGGAAACACTTCAGGAGTTTCAAAGTCATCATCCGATTGGTTGAATTCTACAGGATTTCCTGGAGACGTGCGCATCTCGTTCTTTAACGGTCCACCTGAAAACAAAAGCTGTTGTGATGCCAAACCCCCTCATGGAAGAGGAAAGCCATCGTGTTTACAACTGTGAAAATGAGCGCTTACCAGAATCAACTAAACGCTCGATTTTCAAAAGTATGTGAAGTTTGCGGTGCCACTGTTGCAGTAAACTTGCACAATGTTCTTGAATGAATCATTTATTAGATGCACGCCATAGACTGTGATGTACGCTGTTCTATTATTGTAGGGACATTGACTTAACATTTTCACACCCCTAAACATGACGTGGAACAAAATGAACTGTGATTGGTTGCTTTACATATTGGTCAGACGTCCTCTTGGGCAGACCACAGCCAATGAAAGCTGCGATGGAGTCCAGAACTTCTGCCGTCAGTCTAAAGGACTGGCGACGCAAGACTAGGATTTCCCAAACAGGGTTCACGAACCCCTAGGGGTTTGTGAGGGAATTGCAGGGGACTTGTGAGTTGATGTAAAGCTAATTAACTAAATCAAAGGTAATATTAAAATGAAGAGGAGTGCACAATTATTCAAAATAAAACTAAAATAGTGGCATTTTAAATTGTGATTATCAAACTGCAATTTAAAGTATATAGTCTGTTGTGCTTCTTGGTTCCAAGTGAAGAGCTACACTTTTCTCATTAACACGCGCTGCTTATAATACCATGTTTTCAGAGCAGCTTGGTTCACACTAAATGCTGCTTCTTATAAATTTAATATCTGCAAGCACATCAGTCTAACATGCACTTGTGAATTTAAATGTGTGCCAAGTTCACTTTATATCCTCCTGGGACCCAGGAATAGACTTTTGTCCTCTGTAGTGGACATTATATTTTAGTGATTTTCTCTGACATCATACATGTCACAGTTTTAAGTCTGGATGTCCTGTAAAGAGCACATTCAGGGCTTTGCAGAGAAACCAAATCTTTAGAGGTTTCCTTATGACAACAACAACAACAACTCCTCCTTGGTCTTTAAATATGACTGAAAATCAAAATTAGCACTCTTACAGAAATATGATAATATTTTGTAATTATTTAAATCGGATTAATTTTCAAATTGTCATAAATCAACATCTCAGGAAAATGTTATGGGGTTTATAATCAAAGTATGACTCCGTTACGAAACAGGACATCGATTTTATACATGTCCACCGTAGAGGACACTGGGACTTAAATCATGTTCATCAGGCATTTTAGGAGACACAACAAGTGAATAGGGAAAGAAATTATAAATCAATATTCCTATTAATTATTAGATATTATTATGAAAGTGTTGCCAATTATTACTCCCATTATTACACTTCTTTTTTCATTACATGTTGCTCCAAGAACACATTAATATGCAAATTAGATGCAGTGTATAGATGCATTGTATTGAATGGGAAAACCCATGTATGACTATTTTACCCACATATTGCATAATGTAAAATGGTATATTGATTCATTCCGTTCTATCTTTCATAACATAGTTGAGATTCATCTTTATACAAAGTTTGGTATAAAAAAAAAAAAAAAATCCTGAAGCCTAAAAATTGATTAGCGATTTAAAAAAAAAAAAAAAAAAAAAAAAAAAAAAAACCCATTGGTTTTGCCTATACATTTCATGTCATTTTACTGTTTAAACAACTTAGTCCTGGTGTCCACCACAGAGGACATAGCATAACATATGAATAAAATATAATTTTTCAAAAATGTTTTTTTTTTCCATTTGTTTCTTATGCTCTAAACAATGTAATGACGTGAAAAAATACTAAATTCAAAAAAAAAAAAAAAAAAAAAAAAAAATTTTTTATGGGTCTCAGGAGGATATTCACATGGTTTCCAACATTTGAGGGCATAAGTTTACAGAATTTTACCACTAATCCATTAAAAAAAAAAAAAAAAAAAAAAAAAAGAGGATTTGACATTTTCGAAAATTAGAGGTTTTGGACTTTTGAAAAAAGAATTTAAGACAAATATTAGTATTTTAACTTATTAACTTAAGCTAGTTCTTGTGTTTAAAATAAAAACAAATCAAAATAAAACATTTTTTGTGATCATGTGAATGTGTCATTAAATTGAAATATTAACTTAAAATCTCAGGGGGTACTTAAAGTAAATATTTTACATCCAAGTTGTTCACGTTCGGCTGACAAAAAAAAAAAAAAAAAAAAAAAGTTTTGGAACCGCTGCCATAAGCAATCTTTTTTTTTTTTTTTAGACTTTAACAATTAAAAGTCCTAGAACTTTTTCTGAGGCTGGTCTTGTCTGCAGGAGTAATAAACACCCCTGTAGAGCAGCCTACAGCAACCAGACCACAGGCAACGTGAGGAACTGCACGTTGAAGGAAAGGGGGAGGGGCTTTATACAAACAGGCTGGAACGCAGGGCTTCCACGTACAGAATGACATGCACGTCTTCAGCATGTAACACTCACATTCATGGTATACAGGCATCTGACCCGTCTAAGTTGATTTATGTTTTACAGTATACGATGACATACAGTTCAATTACACTTTAGCAATTCAAACCAAAGGCATTCTGGTAGTTCATACACAAAAAAAGACCATAGACATAAAGCAGGTAAATTATCACTAACCAGAATACTCCTTGGGGTTCTCCTTCTCTCCTCCCTTAAAGAACTTGATGGTGGGATATCCACGAACACCAAACTCTTGAGCGAGCTCAGATTCCTCCGTGGCATCTACCTTAGCTAGTCTGATGTCTGAGCCCTCAGCTTTCAGCATACCAGCTGCTTTGGCATATTCGGGAGCCAGGGCCTTGCAGTGCCCACACCAGGGCGCATCTGCAATAAGCAAAAAGTGGTTAATTCAATACATTTACTTTCACTGAATGTTACTGATTTTACATCAAGCATTAATTTACTCAAACTACATTAGCAGTAATTTGTCTGAACTGAACAAGTTAGAGGGGTGCATGACTAAACAGCATGTAGTTTCATTTGGGTGTGAAATTAGATAAATTGAAATAATAACCTGTCATGTAGTAATACAAGACCAAAATTCATAATGCTTATGATGAAAAGCAGCATGTGCATCAAATACTCATCACAATCTTATCAAATAAAATACTAGTGAAAGACCGCACTGTTTATGCTTTCTATTGTTCACAAGACAAAAAGTTTTTAAATTTCTCAGATTTATTGTGCAACAAAAGTTATTTTTCTGATGTACACGTCAACCTAGCGCTGGGCCCCTGGGAAGTCCCGCCCATATTACACGCTACCACGCCTATCATTATGACGAAACACTCGTGGACACCAGTGATTGGGTAAATTGGGGGTCTATCACGACCCTGCATCAGGATATACTTTGAGAGAGGCCAATGAAATTAGCCCGGTTAAGGCAGATAAACTAACAAACCCATGAGCCCGGTAACACAGAAGTTCAGAAGTCTTTTTTGATTAGAAATTCATTGATGCTTGTCCATTATATGTCAGACTTAGTCTCATTTGCATGAAGTGGTAAAATAGGAAGAAGCACCAACGAAAAAAACACTAAAGTCGAAAAACAAGCGAAAGTGTAAATCAATATCCATTTTCAACAAAAACTAAATTTAGAGCTTCCGTCCCAAGGCTGTTATCGCCCTGAATATGTATTTGACACTACAAATGTAATAACTTGGATAGAATGCATTGTTCGTAAAGTGTTTCACTGCACTTTTATTTGTCAAAACAGAGTTTTGGAGTGAGTGGAAATGACGTCTTTAAATAAGTACATTGCGTCCGCTTATGTGAAAGCTTTCAAAATTGCACTCTTACGTTAGCACACGTCTATGTTACTAGAAGGAGTTAGACTCGTGAACAGAGATTAAGCATTGTGGCTGCAAATTTAAACTAAGAATAAAAATAACTGATTTCACTGATAGCTGGTTTCGTTTTGCATTTTCCTCATGCACAAACTTTCGTCGTAAAACAGACATACAAATCAACGACAAGTCAAACAAAGCTGGCGACTACTTACAAAACTCAACAAGGACGTTTGGGTAAGTTTTGAGCGCCTCTTCGAAGTTACTTTTCTTCAGTACAAGCACGTCCTCCTCCTCGGGGATTTCAGCCGTGATCGTAGCGGCCAGTGCACACACAATCAACAACTTCAGCATTTCGGATCACCTCCAAACGTGCCAGCTATTAATGAAATTGTGATGGAAACCGGAGAGACTGTTAGCGCGGCGGGTATTCTTTCACCTTTAACAGTCTGAAGTGTCGCTTGAATTTTGTGTCTGCCGCTAATAACGTGGCAATGTGCGCAGGAAACAGAGAGGAAAGCGTTGCTGCGCATGCGCATTTATGAGGCCGAACGCTGTTCGTGTTGAATTGTGAGTGGACCGCGCGTCTCCTAGCACCTGGAAGTGAATCTGCCCGTCTTGAATACGAACTTACAAATCCTACTACGGCAAATGCTTAGCACATGAATATTATTTACGCTACGTGACCATCTGCAAGGAGATTTGGCAAAAAATGGACGAGATGACCAGTCAACTGGCGAATTAACTCTGCTCACGAATATTAATAATATGACTGCCTGACTTGACGCTCCAGGAAGGAAAGCGAGCATATCATAATTAATATATGCATGTTTTTGGCTGTATCTGTTTAGTAACCACGGCCATTTCACTTAGGAAATTGAACTTTTTCAAATCTTAATAGAATTAAGATGATTCTGTCCCGTTATTAGGAAGAGTTTTCAGTGCACGAGCGTATTGTAGGACACAATGGTCAAAATAAAGTCAATGCATCTATAAGCAAAATCCCCCTTTAGAGATTTTTATAAAACTGAGATACAGAAGAGAATAAGGCCAACACATAGTCTAAAGATTTGCATGCTACGGACTGCCAAACACAGGATAAAACAATGAACTGATACAGGAAATGGTGCACTATCACTTTCACCACAGCCTTTCTGTGGTTATACACTAAGAATCGTTTGTCAACTATATTTTCCGGATGTTCAGTTGGTTTACAACTAAACTGAAAATAAGATGTTTTATATAGTTTGCATAAGTAGTAATAAAAGTCCAGATGCCTCATTATGTGACCTATTAACCTATTAAGATTTTGTTTACAACTACCTTGTAAATATATTTTTTGCTATTTTTAAAAAGTTTTCATAAGTAAATCAATAACAATTACAATTTTTGACAATATTTCAAGTGTAATTTATGCGATTTGTTGTATTTTAAATCCATTCTTTGTAAAAGGCATAAAGTTTATCTTACTGATTTCAAAGTTAAGGATTCATTAGTTTGAATATACACTGAACCAAACACTACAGTAACATCTTAGTTGATAATTCAATTATACTTTTTTTTTGACAAAACATCCCATGTTTTGGTCGTGAGTGCACATTTTCGGTAGTGACAGTAATGTGTTGGTAGCCACCACATCACATTACAGAATTTTTAACTCACATACTAAAACACTACTAAAACATATTAAAATACTAATGATTTGTATAACTATACTAAAATTTTGTTTATTTTCCCCAAATAAATGATCATGTGTTCCCTTTTGTCACTACCAAAACAATGATGACGTTTCGGTTGTGACTGTTTCGGTAGTGACAAATATAGGTACTTTTGAGCCTAACTCAAAGATGCTAATCAGCAGGGTTGGGCAAAGAAGCTGGGGAACAATAGTCTGTTTGAGGAAGGGGAGAAGGAAAAAGAAGGAGAAGAAGGAAAAAGGAGGAAAAGAGAAGGAAAAAATGGAAGAAACTGCCCCCAATTAGTGTAATAGGGGGTCTCCAAACTTTTTGTGAGTGAGGAAGCTGGGGAGCAATAGTCTGTTTGAGGAAGGGGAGAAGGAAAAAGAAGGAGAAAAAGGAAAAAGGAGGAAAAGAGAAGGAAAAAATAGAAAAAAATGGAAGAAACTGCCCCCAATTAGCGTAATAGGGGGTCTCTAAACTTTTTGTGAGTGAGGGCTCCCTCAAGGGATAAAACAATCTAGAGGGCTACTTGTTTGATATACTCCAAAAATATATAATTTATTATAAATATGCATAAATGGTTGCATTTTTTTTTTTTTTTTTTTTACTTTTAATCACCATCATATGTCAAAGAAACAAAATATCTTGATATCCTGGCTCAATAAAAATTAATGATTTCTTAGACGCAATTATTTTTTATTCAATAATCAATCTTGGTCAGTCGTCCCCCTGGTTCCAGCTGCCAAGCCACCACTTTGGCTCCTCCCTCCCTCAACTTTACCGTGGACCTGCGTCCTGGCCCTCCTGCTGGGGGTTACACCCTGGCTCCTCCCACCTTCATGTCCGCCCTGGCTCCTTCCACCTTCTACTTCGCCCTGTCCCCTGTCCCATGTATTGACTCTGCATCCCCCACCTAAGCCCCCTCTGGCCCTCTGCTGGGTCATCTTCATCACGGTCTCACAAAGTTCTGTTATAATAAATGAATCTGTCTGCACAATGAATCTATTATTTACATAATGTCTACACTTTGTTATAATGAGAGAATTTGCAAGTGTGCAGAACTCAGAAAACTGCAAAACACGTTATAAGTAGAAAGCTTTGACGTTCTCCAGAGCAAAAACATATACGCACTTGATCAAACACCCATATGAAGGCGAACCTTACTAGTAAAAGTGGTGCTCTTCCAGTGTTTGAAATAGCTAAATGAATGTGAGGTAACTGCCCTAAAGAAATTTAACGATGTTATATTTAATTAATCTTAAAGAATAATGACAGCATGACCTCTTTGAATATTAAGGTTTTTTTCATAAATGTGTGAACTACATACAGTGGAATGACTGTCAGTGAAAAATGACACAGAATAGTGACTAAATATTTTAATACAAATAAATAAATATTTTCATTTTGATCTTCATTAGCTGACACTGTGTGGTGAAAGAATCATGGTATGTTGGATTCAAACTTAAAGTTCTCTTGAGTTTGGAAAATTCTGTACACAGAATCATCATCAGATTATCTCTTCTCCCATCTCTGAATATGTCTGGATTTTGAAATCATCCCGAGGACTCTAATTTTAAGAGGCATTTAGTCAGCTATGTGATTACAGCACAATGTATATATACACTGCTCAAAAAAATTAAAGGAACAATTTGAAAACACATCAGATCTCAATGGGGAAAAATATAATGCTGGATATCTATACTGATATGGACTTGGTAATGTGTTAGGAATGAAAGGATGCCACATCGTTTGATGGAAATGAAAATTATCAACCTACAGAGGACTGAATTCAATGACAGCCCGAAAATTAAAGTGAAAAAATGATGCAGCCAGCCTAGTCCATTTTGCTGAAATTTCATTGCAGCAACTCAAAATGGTACTCAGTAAGTAGTTTGTATGGCCCCCATGTGCTTGTATGCATGCCTGACAACGTCAGGGCATGCTCCTAATGAGATGACGGATGGTGTCCTGGGGTATTTCCTCCCAGATCTGGATCAGGGCATCACTGAGCTCCTGGACAGACTGAGGTGCAACCTGGCGGCGAAACATAATGTCCCAGAGGTGTTCTATTGGATTTAGGTCAGGCGAGCATGGGGGCCATTCAAGTTTCAGCCTCAGACGTCACGCCCACCGACTGTTGGCTGAACGTCTGATGCATATGGCACACTTATCTGGAAACACTTCAGGAGTTTCGAAGTCATCATCTGGGTGGTTGAATTCTACAGGATGTCCGGGAGACGTGTGTGTCGTGTTCTTTAATGGTCTGCATGGAAACAAATGCCATGACGCTAAACCCCCTCGTGGAAGAAAAACGCTGTCATGTTTACAACTGTGACAAAGAGCGCTTACCAGGATCAACTTAACGCTGGATTTTCAAAAGTATGTGAAATTCGCAGCTCCATTGTTGCAGTAAACTTGCACAACATTCTTGAATGAATAATAGATGCATTACATTTTCACGCCCCTAAAGCTGACGCGGAACAAAACGAACTGTGATTGGTTGCGTTACATGTCAGTCAAACGTCCTCTTGGGCGGTCCTTGGCCAATGAAAGCTGCAATAGAGTCCAGACCTTCTGCCGTCAGTCTGAAGGTCTGGCTACGCGAGACTATTCAATGGTATCAATTCCTTTATCCTCCAGGAACTGCCTGCATATTCTCTCCACATGAGGCCGGGCATTGTCGTGCACCAGGAGGAACCCAGGACCCACTGCACCAGCGTAGGGTCTGACAATGGGTCCAAGGATTTCATCCCGATACCTAATGGCATTTGTCTAGCCTGTAGAGGACTGTGCGTCCCTCCATGGATATGCCTCTCCAGACCATCACTGACCCACCACCAAACCGGTCATGCTGAACGATGTTACAGGCAGCATAACATTCTCCACGGCTTCTCCAGACCCTTTCACATCTGTCACATGTGCTCAGGGTGAACTTGCTCTCATCTGTGAAAAGCACAGGTCGCCAAGTGGCAGACCTGCCAGTTTTGGTGTTCAATGGCAAATGCCAATCGAGCTCCACGGTGCCGGGCAGTGAGCACAGGGCCCACTAGAGGATGTCGGGCCCTCAGGCCACCCTCATGAAGTCTGATTCTGATTGTTTGGTCAGAGACATTCACACCAGTGACCTGCTGGAGGTCATTTTGTAGGGCTCTGGCAGTGCTCATTCCGTTTCCTCCTTGCACAAAGGAGCAGATACCAGTCTGATGGGTTAAGGACCTTCTATAGCCCTGTCCAGCTCTCCTAGAGTAACTGCCTGTCTCCTGGAATCTCCTCCATGCTCTTGAGACTGTGCTGGGAGACACAGCAAACCTTCTGGTAATGGCACGTATTGATGTGCCATCCTGGAGGAGTTGGACTGCCTGTGCAACCTCTGTAGGGTCCACGTATCGCCTCATGCTACCAGTAGTGACAATGACCCTAGCCAAATGCAAAACTAGTGAAAAACAGTCAGAAAAGATGAGTAAAAAAAAAAATTTCAGTGGCCTCCACCTGTAAAACCATTCCTGTTTTGGGGGTCGTCTCATTGTTGCCCATCTAGTGCACCTGTTGTTAATTTCATTAACACCAAAGCAGCTGAAACTGATTAACAAATCCCTCTGCTACTTAACTGACCTGATCAATATCCCAGGAGTTTAACTGACTTGATGCTATTCTCTGATTAAAAGGTGTTCCTTTAATTTTTTTTGGGCAGTGTATAACTGGAAATAACTGAGCAGTATTATTTTAAACCAGATGTGCGTCACGAGGCTCAGTGCAATAGTCCAACGCCTCATTGGCCGCTTTGGACCGTTGCTGCGATATGTCAACGAGTCTGCCATATTGCTAAGGGTAGACTGCTCAACAAACAAGTAAACAGGCTTTTCTGGACAAAAAACGCAATAAAGTTTACATTTCTCAACTGACTTCAACAGTTTATGATCTACGTGGAGCAGTGGCGTGCAGTGGTGTTCTGAAATAAGGAGGCACATTTTTAAATTTTTTATGAATCAAATGTAAATTCATGTGCATTACTCTTAATGTTGACACATCTTCCTTGTTAAATGAACATTACTTTACATCAAAAAAGAAAAAAAGAAACCAAATACAATTCTATTTAGTAATTTTACATTAACAATGTAATGTTCTATTTTTCAAAACCAAGTCAATCTCATCAAGTCAGTGTTTTAAGCATTTCTACATTCATTCCAAAATAATAACTAAAGGCTGTAACAATTTAAACAAAATATTTTATTTATGTATTGATGTTTTTCTTTTTAACAGTCAACTTAGGCTATTTTGGATCATCAGTCATGCTCCGTAAACACCGTCTGTCACAGACACGAATTGTATTTTTAATTTCACCAAGCTGATTGCACTAAAAAAAAAAAAACCTCAGTCATCATGCTTTCAGTCCATTTCAAGTTTGATTTTGACGTGACATAAAGCGGTGATATCTAACCGGGTGATCTGTTTACTTACTTTTCAAATAGTCTTCCCATTGACGCCATCATTTGTTCATTCAAACTGACGCGCGGAACGTGCAGGTCAACAAGAGGCGGGATTTATCGCACAAACCAGTCATATCCAATCATAACCAATTACATCCAATCATAGCGCGATGGAGACATTGCCTCCTCTCACGTGACTTTCCCCCATTCATTCTCAATTACCCCCCACAAAACGCACCGCACGCCGTGGGTCTAATGGTTTTCTATGGTTTTCTATGAGAGCAAAGGGAGGCATGACTCCTGCTGTAACTTTACCTGCGGGTGTCGCTGTTGGGCAGTGTTCCTTTAGAAATACGAGTAACTTGCGCTCTTTTTAATGTCATCATTTGTAATATTTGTGTTGTTTTATATGTAATATCAAAGTCCCTTTAAGACAAGTCATTTCACTCGGCGGCCATCTTTGAAACGCCTCTCGAGCATGCAAGTGCAGCTCCCATCTCTTTGAACGGGGAAACATCAAATTCTCCAAAGCTGTTTGCCAAGCTTTCGATTAAATTTCATATTTGTAATCACCAATGAAATCTGACAACAACTGTCTCATCATTTTTTTTCCTAAACGCTCGAATTATGACAAAAAACTGTATATTTTTTTTTAGGCTGGATTAAGTTAATGCGCATGCGCAGACCTAAATGCGAGTCTCTTGTGCCTCATTTCGGAGGCGCGCTTCTGACTGTTTCTATAGAAACCAGAGCTTCTAACGGCCGCTGCAGTGACGCGATGACTTTACCAGTCGGCGATTGGCTCTCATTCAGAAGGCGGGACTTATTCCGCCATTATTGCGCATTGCACTTTCTCCCATTCAAAATAACACGAGTGACATGTCTTGTGTTATTCTACAGTCGTTGGTAATATGCACTGCCTCCCTTGCCTCCTCGGAGGAAACGCCCCTGTCGTGGAGTAAGAAAAAGGTTCTGTCTCCAATTACTCAGAATCCCGTTACACTTTGAAAATTATTCATTGTCATAAGGAATTGTAAAAAAAAAAAAAACCTCAAAACCTTATTTATCTGAAGCATTTATCTTAAGGCCCTTTTCATTTTTATAATTTATTTATATAGCTACATGTTGCTTCCTAACCTTATGCTTGTAGTTTACACACAAATGTTTGTTTTTTAATTCATAACACAACAATAAATGTCTTTATAGAAATTTTATAATTTAGTAAAAAAAAATACATAAAATTGTCTCTTCATTTTAAATGGACAGCATTATATTTAATTGTCTGGCAAAATGTATTTTATTGGGTTTTTAAAAAAGTTAAACATTTAATTATCTATAAGCATTTCACAGATTTACTGTCTGTACACCATAGTTATACGAATGTAGCCTACTAAATGCATTTATTTCCATTCAAATGGATTGAAAGATAGAAAAGGATTGGGCTTAAAAGATTCCTTATCCTGTGAATCCCTCTAGTGGACAACATTAATAGCACAGCTTGGACCCCTAATTATAAGAATCCTTAATGGATCCAGTAAAACATTTAAGTAACAGCGGGAGAACATTTATAGTACAATTACAGTACAATATAAATCGTATGAAATATAAGTGTAATATTAGAACAGATGTAATAGTTCTATATACAGTATGTGGCAGTTTTATATGGCATATTATTATTATTAGCCTATATTCTTATTATTATTATTAGCCTAAAAATACAACTGAGTACGAGTATAATATATTAGTACTATAATAACAGAATAAAATAGCAAATAGTATATATAGCATAAATTGTAAAATACATTCAATAAAATAAAAATAGCAAATAAAATACTGAATAGTACAACACAGTGCAAGTCGTATAATAGCCTATTATAACATTATCATATAAAATAATGTAATAGGCAGACGAGGTATCTTGACAGGCTAAAACGGGGAAAAAAAATAAATGAGCCACGATTAGATGACAAGCAATCAAATCACCTGCTCTTCGCTTTTTTAAGGTATTGTGTTGCTTTTTGTGTCTATTTTCAGAATTAAAGGAAAATAAACTATTTTGAAATGCAAATCTATCAGCGAAAATAGGCTGCAAAAATATAAAGGCACATAAAATATAATTATAGTATTCTTTGTTTATTGAACGTGTCATCAGCTCAACTTGAAGGACCGTGTGGTTTTTCTCTTATTCACGCTTTTTATGTTATTATTGTCTATTTTCAGAAACAAATAATAAACTATTCTGAAATGTAAATAACACCGAAATATCAGTGAAAATTACTGTAAATTTACAAAGATATATTACGTCATTCTTTTTGCACGTCATCCTTTGAATGCATTAATGAATCAATTGAATAAAAAAAAATAATTCAAGCAAATATTACAGATTTCAATATCACAAAGTAACTAGAGACTACCAGCTCCAGCTTCAGCTTGGATCCAGCCTCTTATGAAGACTTCAGATGAAGGACTCCAGAACATCAAACATGGATGATTATACAAAATGATCATGTTATCATTGCTTGGTATGCACACTACTTTTGCTTAAAAGAAATACTACAATCTGTATATCTTACAACTGTACGTTCTGATATCATCTCATAAAAGAAGACTATTGTGTTTTTGTCACATAGAAACATGAATTTGCTGTAAAGCTGCTTTTGAAGTATGTATAGTGAAAAGCGTTATACAAGTGAATGTGAATTAAATTGCATTGAACTGAAAGAGCCCTTGGATTGTTGGTTACTGTACCATTTTGAAGTTATGGACCCAATCTCACACTACAGTTTGGAGAGCCATTACATTGTTGTCTCATTTGGGGTGCTTGACTATCATCATTCAAATTTTTAGACTTTTTTATTTTAGCGTTATGATGTTATGGACTCATTAAATTGACAAAGCGTGACAGTACAGTTAGAAGAGCGATTGCATCGTTGGCCCAGTTGGGGGTGCTATATCTCAGCTAATGTTGAGGGTGCGTTAAAAGTTTCACCGAGGCCTTATTTCCAGGGCAATTGCCTGTCACCATTCACGTTCAGACATTTTTACTGTAGCATTATGAAGTTATGGATCTATGAATTTGACAGATGTGACAAAGTAACAGGATAAATTGCATCATTGACCCAATTGGAGGCGCTATATCTCAGCTACCTTTGAGGGTGCGTTAAAAGTTGCACTAGAGCCTTATTCCCAATGCACTTGACTGTCACCTTGCACATTTTTAGACATTTTTACTGTAGCATTATGAAGTTATGGAGCCATGAATTTGAAGTAACAATAAAGTTACAGGATAAATTGCATTATTGGCCCAACTGGAGGCGCTGTATCTCATCTGCCTTTGAGGGTGCGTTAAGAGTTGCACTGGAGCCTTATTCCCAATGTACTTGACTGTCACCTTGCACATATTTAGACATTTTTACTGTAGCATTATGAAGTTATGGATCTATGAATTTGACAAATGTGACAATACAGTTACAGGAGAAATTGCATTATTGGCCCAATTATAGGCACTATATCTCAGCTGCCTTTGAGGATGCGTTAAAAGTTGCACCTGGGCCTTATTCCCAATGCACTTGACTGTCACCATGCACATTTTCAGACATTTTTACTGTAGCATTTTAAAGTTATGGACCCATGAATTTGACAAATGTGACAATACAGTTACAGGAGAAATTGCATTATTGGCCCAATTGGAGGCGCTGTATCTCAGCTACCTTTGAGGGTGCGTTAAAAGTTGCACTGTAGCCTTATTCCCAATGTACTTGACTGTCACCATGCAAAATTATGGACTATTTTACTCTAGCATTATGAAGTTATGGATCTATGAATTTGACAGATGTGACAAAGGAACAGGACAAATTGCACCATTGGCCCAATTGGAGGCGCTATATCTCAACTGCCTTTGAGGGTGCATTAAAAATTATGGAAAATTTTACTGTAGCATTACGAAGTTATGGACGCATGAATTTGACAAATGTAACAATACAGTTACAGGAGAAATTGCATTACTGGCCCAATTAGAAGCACTATATCTCAGCTGCTTTTGGGGTTAAGTTGCTTTTGTCAAATTCATGGCTCCATAACTTCGTAATGCTACAGTAAAATTGTCCATAATTTTGCATGGTGACAGTCAAGTGCATTGGGAATAAGGCTACAGTG
This sequence comes from Mylopharyngodon piceus, assembly GCA_039654765.1. Taxonomy (NCBI): domain Eukaryota; kingdom Metazoa; phylum Chordata; class Actinopteri; order Cypriniformes; family Xenocyprididae; genus Mylopharyngodon; species Mylopharyngodon piceus. The sequence continues at coordinate 6,706,899 of CM077460.1, read as the reverse complement.
CAACTTTTAACGCACCCTCAAAGGCAGCTGAGATATAGCGCCTCCAATTGGGCCAATAATGCAATTTCTCCTTTAACTGTATTGTCACATTTGTCAAATTCATGCGTCCATAACTTCGTAATGCTACAGTAAAATTGTCCATAATTTTGCATGGTGACAGTCAAGTGCATTGGGAATAAGGCTACAGTGCAACTTTTAACGCACCCTCAAAGGCAGCTGAGATATAGCGCCTCCAATTGGGCCAATAATGCAATTTCTCCTGTAACTGTATTGTCACATTTGTCAAATTCATAGATCCATAACTTCATAATGCTACAGTAAAAATGTCTGAAAATGTGCATGGCGACAGTCGAGTGCATTGGGAATAAGGCCCAGTGCAACTTTTAACGCACCCTCAAAGGTAGCTGAGATACAGCGCCTCCAATTGGGCCAATAATGCAATTTCTCCTGTAACTTTATTGTTACTTCAAATTCATGGCTCCATAACTACATAATGCTAGAGTAAAAATGTCTAAAAAATTGCAAGGTGACAGTCAAGTGCATTGGGAATAAGGCTCCAGTGCAACTTTTAACGTACCCTCAAAGGCAGCTGAGATATAGCGCCTCCTACTGGGCCAATAATGCAATTTCTCCTGTAACTGTATTGTCACATTTGTCAAATTCATGCGCCCATAACTTCGTAATGCTACAGTAAAAATGTCTGAAAATTTGAATGGGGATATTCAATTGCATTGGGAATAAGGCCCCAGTGAAACTTTTAACGCACCCTCAAAGGTAGCTGAGATATAGCCCCTCCAATTGGGCCAATGATGCAATTTGTCCTGTTCCTTTGTCACATCTGTCAAATTCATAGATCCATAACTTCATAATGCTACTGTAAAATAGTCCATAATTTTGCATGGTGACAGATAAGTGCATTGGGAATAAGGCTCCAGTGCAACTTTTAACGCACCCTCAAAGGTACCTGAGATATAGAGCCTCCAATTGGGCAAATAATGCAATTTCTCCTCTAACTGTATTGTCACAATTGTCAAATTCATAGATCCATAACTTCATAATACTACAGTACAAATGTCTAAAAATTTGCAAAGTAACAGTCATGTGCATTAGAAATAAGGCTCCAGTGCAACTTTTAACGCACCCTCAAAGGCAGCTGAAATATAGCGCCTCCAATTGGGCCAATAATGCAATTTCTCCTGTAACTGTATTGTCACATTTGTCAAATTCATGGGTCCATAACTTTAAAATGCTACAGTAAAAAATGTCTGAAAATGTGCATGGTGACAGTCAAGTGCATTGGGAATAAGGCCCCACTGCAACTTTAACGCACCCTCAAAGGCAGCTGAGATATAGCGCCTCCAATTGGGCCAATAATGCAATTTCTCCAGTAACTTTATTGTTACTTCAAATTCATGGCTCCATAACTTCATAATGCTACAGTAAAAATGTCTAAAAATGTGCAAGGTGACAGTCAAGTGCATTGGAAATAAGGCTCTAGTGCAACTTTTAACGCACCCTCAAAGGCAGCTGAGATACAGCGTCTCCAACTGGGCCAATAATGCAATTTCTCCTGTAACTGTATTGTCACATTTGTCAAATTCATGGGTCCATAACTTCGTAATGCTACAGTAAAAATGTCTGAAAATTTTAATATTGTCATTCAAGTGCATTGCGAATAAGGCCCCAGTGCAACTTTTAACGCACCCTCAAAGGTAGCTGAGATATAGCGCCTCCAACTGGGCCAATGATGCAATTTATCCTGTTACTTTGTCACATCTGTCAAATTCATAGATCCATAACTTCATAATGCTACAGTAAAAATGTCTGAACATGTGAATGGTGACAGGCAATTGCCCTGGAAATAAGGCCTCGGTGAAACTTTTAACGCACCCTCAACATTAGCTGAGATATAGCACCCCCAACTGGGCCAACGATTCAATCGCTCTTCTAACTGTACTGTCACGCTTTGTCAATTTAATGAGTCCATAACATCATAACGCTAAAATAAAAAAGTCTAAAAATTTGAAAGATGATAGTCAAGCACCCCAAATGAGCCAACAATGTAATGGCTCTCCAAACTGTAGTGTGAGATTGGGTCCATAACTTCAAAATGGTACAGTAACCAACAATCCAAGGGCTCTTTCAGTTCAATGCAATTTAATTCACATTCACTTGTATAACGCTTTTCACTATACATACTTCAAAAGCAGCTTTACAGCAAATTCATGTTTCTATGTGACAAAAACACAATAGTCTTCTTTTATGAGATGATATCAGAACGTACAGTTGTAAGATATACAGATTGTAGTATTTCTTTTAAGCAAAAGTAGTGTGCATGCCAAGCAATGATAACATGATCATTTTGTATAATCATCCATGTTTGATGTTCTGGAGTCCTTCATCTGAAGTCTTCATAAGAGGCTGGATCCAAGCTGGAGCTGGAGCTGGTATAGTCTCTAGTTACCTTGTGATATTGAAATCTGTAATATTTGCTTGAATTATTTTTTATTCAATTGATTCATTAATGCATTCAAAGGATGACGTGCAAAAAGAATGACGTAATATATCTTTGTAAATTTACAGTAATTTTCACTGATATTTCGGTGTTATTTACATTTCAGAATAGTTTATTATTTGTTTCTGAAAATAGACAATAATAACAAAAAGCGTGAATAAGAGAAAAGCCACACGGTCCTTCAAGTTGAGCTGATGACACGTTCAATAAACAAAGAATACTATAATTATATTTTATGTGCCTTTATATTTTTGCAGCCTATTTTCGCTGATATATCAGTGTTATTTGCATTTCAAAATAGTTTATTTTCCTTTAATTCTGAAAATAGACACAAAAAGCAACACAATACCGCACTGTCCCTAAATTGAGCGTGAATAAGAAGCTACAAACGCGGAAGCGTCGCGTCTTTTAAGGTGGACCGGATAGCGTCAATAAGAAGCTGCGAATAAGAAGCTGGATTCAGCCTCGTGTTAATACAACGCATGCAATAGGAAAATGTTTTATTCATCATTGTAAGCTTGTGACAGAAAATGTAGTGTTTTGAAAGATTGAGAAGAGGTGGAACAACATTCTGTTCCATTAAAATCTGCATTTCCTGATTCCGTTAGAATGTCATCATAATAAAAGCACCAAAAATCAGCAAATGGACAAATCAGATGAAACTTAATGTAGAGGCGGAAGACCTAATTATCTCTCGTTGTACTCTTGCTATATTTAAACAGTCATAGCGGAGAAATAGTAATTCAGTTAAGCTGTAAATGTTCTTTAATCAGCTCAGTGCCGGCACGCATGAATAGGGAGATGGCAAATGGTTTTTCTTTTGATAAAGGATAAAAAAAAAATGCAGCTGTTGCCATGCCAACTCCATTTATGCTCTGAACTTGAGGACACAGAGTTTCTGCATACAGATTCATATCTGACGTCACGGTGATGTGACTCTGGAGGGAAGAACACAAACGAAGGGATCTACAGTAAGTAGAACATTTGTAGTAAGTGATAACACAAGGAAAGTAGCATATACTTTTGTCAGATAACAGAAAGTGAGTGTTTCAGACTGTTGCAAGAAATCTATTTAATTTAGGAATATTCCAGAATGGACATTAAAATGGGAAAGATCAGAGAAGACACATTGCAGCGTACGTATTACCTTAATAACTTTATAATAACATATAACTTAATAACATTATTGTGGTCTTAATAACACAGTGAAAAACCCAGTGCAGGACCAGAAACAAACATATTGTTTTTGGATAGGGTGTGAAGAGTTTCCACTGAATTATAATCAAAACGTATACTAGAAAAGGCAATTAGAATTTAAATAATTGCTTTATAATAAATAAATAGCTTTTCTCCGCTAGATGGCACAACGGAACTATGTGCAAATGCCACCCATAAACAAAACACTTGGCTCCTCTACTGGACAATAACGAGAACGCTGTGTCAGTGCTGTCTGCTTGTCTAATAACTAGGATTAAAATTTCATGTTGCAAGTAATGTTTTCTGAAAATGGGTTATTGATTATATCGATGTAACCCTTCCCATTTGCCTGTGTCAAACAGCTCTAAGAAGGGTTAGATTATTATGGGCATGACATCAGATTCAGCCTAAATACTAAAAACTCCTTAAATAAAAATGACTTAACTCTACATGAATTAATTAAATAATTAATGAAGCATTTATTTTAGATACGACTGTATACACAAAGCTCTTTACAGTGGTCTCTCCTCAACCACCACCAATGTGCAGTATCCACCTGGCAGCCACAGTGCAACAGCTCCAGTAACCCTCACCACACAATAGCTATATAGGTGAAGAGGAGAGTATAGGGTGATAGAGCCAATTCAATGGAAGGGGTTTATTAGGAGGCCATGATTGATAAGGGCCAATGAAGGAATTTGTCCAGGACACCGGGATTACACATAAAGGTGATAATATAAAGGAAATACAGTGGGCTCCACAAATATTGGCACCCTTGGTAAATATGAGCAAAATTGACTGTGAAAATTTGTTTTTGCAATTTCTCCTCTTATTCTCTGATTCAAAATATTCACAAAAAGCTAAGGTCAAGTAGTTGAAAGAAAAAAATCTTATAATTTTTTTTTTTTTTTTCCCTGAAATATATGTATTCCCCAATTATTGGCACCCCTTCATTTAATACTTTGTGCAACCTTCCCTTGATAACAACTTTGGATCTTCTCCTATAATGTGTAATAAGGTTGATGAACATATGGCAACAGGTCTGAGACAATTCCTCCATACAGAATCTCTCCAGATCCTTCAGATTCAGAGGTCCATGATTGTGGACTCTTTTCTTTAGCCCATCCCACAGGTTTTCTGGGGTTTGGGTCAGGGGGCTGCTATTTCCATGACAAAACCTTCATTCAGTGGTCAGTGAACTATTCTGCTGTTTATTTTAACCATGTTAAAATACATGTTATTTTTTTTATTAAGTACTATCCTGAATAAGATATTTTACATAAAAGATGTTTATAGTCCACAAGACAAAAAAAGAAGCTAAATTTATAAAAATGACCCCATTCAAAAGTTTACTGAGTAATATGCGCTCCCTTTGACACAAGACGGATGAGCTGCAAGGGAATGTGGCCTTCCTTCATGAGTACAGAAACTCGCACATGGTGGTGCTAACAGAAACGTGGTTGGATGATCTGGTCAATGACGACTATCTATGGCTCAGTGGATACTCTGGACCTGTACGGCTGGATAGAGATAAAGAGATCACGGGGAAAAAGCATGGTGGTGGAGTTTGTGTGTACATTAAGGAGAGCTGGTGCGACAATGTGATTGTGCAGGAAAAAATATGCTCTTCTGAAATTGAATTGCTTGTTCTCTCCGCTCGTCCTTTTTATCTACCACGTGAGTTTCCCCAACTTTACTTTCTTGTTGTGTATATTCATCCTCACGCAAAAATGGATATAGCCACAGAAGTGCTGATGAAAACTTTGAACAAACTAGACACCAAATCTCCAGATTCTCCTAAATTTATTTTAGGTGATTTTAATCAGTGCCACTTGGACAATGTTTTAAAAGGATACTACCAGTATATCTCATGTGCAACGCGTGCGGACAAGATTCTGGACAGGTGCTATGGTCTGATTCGAGGTGCTTAAAAGTCCGTTCCCCTGCCTCCGCTGGGGTAAGCTGATCACAACACAATTCTTCTGGCTTCGGCATACACGCCAGTTGTAAGGCGTGCAGAAAGACAAAAAAAGGCCCTTAAGAACTGGACTGATACAAGCATCGGAGAGCTGCAAAGTTGCTTTGAGCTTACGAACTGGGACTTGTTTTTAAGTGATAGTCTGGACTTGAATGATCAGGTTCTTGTGGTATCCAGTTACATAAATTTTTGTGTTGAGTCGATTATACCCACTAAAAATTTGATTGTGTTTCCAAACAACAAACCGTGGGTAACCAAAGAGCTTAAAAATATACTCAACATGAAGAAAAGAGCATTTTTATCAGGGTCCAATGAGGAGAAAAAAATGATCAATAAGGAGGTTTAAAGAACAATTAGATGTGCTAAACTAAATTATAAAAATAAAATAGAAAATAAATTTGTTCAAGGTGATATGAGGGCTGTCTGGCATGGGATTAGGAATATGGCGGATATTAGTATACCTAAGCAAGTAACAGTGTTAAATAGAAACGCTGATGGTAACTTATTGGTCAATGACCTGAATTTGTTTTTTACGCATTTTGTAAAGCATGACATAAGCGCTGTTCTTGATGATTTTAAACACAAATTAAGTCCCTCTAACTCCTTGATTTTGCATCCTTTCAATGTAGTGAAGCAGCTGAAAGCTACACCCGTTAATAAAGCGCCTGGTCCAGACGGTATCTGTGGGAGAACAATTACACAATACTGTGCAGAGCAGCTCAGTGTTGTGTTTTACTCTCTGTTTCAAGCATCCCTGGAACAAGCTGTAGTTCCTTGCTTATGGAAAACGTCTAATATAATACCTATTCTTAAGCAAGAAAAGTCACATTCTTTAAATGATTTTCGGCCCATTGCATTAACTTCTTTAGCCATGAAAGCCTTAGAGAGGGAAGTTAAGTCACAACTTATCACAGTTACGGGTCATAAGCTAGATCCTTTGCAGTTTGCATATCGCACTAAAAGAGGTGTGGATGATGCAAAGCTTTTCCTCCTAAATACCATACACCAATATTTAGAGAAGGGAGGCACATTTGCTAGAATGTTGTTTGTTGATTTCTCCTCTGCGTTCAACACAATGAATCCTATCATTTTAGCAAAGAAACTTGTATGTGAATTTGATGTAAGTCACGGTTTGGTTTTATGGATCTTAGATTTTTTTGACATGTAGGCAGCAAAGAGTCATGTTGAATGGAGTGCTGTCAGATACGCTTGTTACGTCAATTGGATCTCCTCAGGGAAGCGTACTGTCTTCGATTTTTTTTATACTTTATACAAATGAATGTCGCAGTACTAAGAATAACTGTTATGTAGTTAAATATGCTGATGACAAAGTTTTTCTATCCTTGTTAACTAGTGCAGAATGTCATGACACAATGAGTTCTTTGAGTGGTGCAAAAAAGCAGAATTACAACTGAACATTTGCAAAACGAAAGAGATGGTAATTGATTTTAGGAAAAATGCCTCAAAGGTGAAACCTGTGTACTTTTATGGAAAAGAAGTTGAAAGGGTACAGGAGTATAAGTACAGTTGCAAGAAAAAGTATGTGAACCACTTGCAGAATCTGTGAAAATGTGAATAATTTTAACAAAATAAGAGAGATCATACAAAATGCATGTTATTTTTTATTTAGTACTATCCTGAGTAAGATATTTTACATAAAATATGTTTACATATAATCCACAAGACAAAAAAATTAGCTGAATTTATTAAAATAACCCAGTACAAAAGTTTGTGAACCATTGATTCTTAATTCTGTGTGTGGTTACCTGGATGATCTACGACTGTTTTTTTGTTTTGTGATGGTTGTTCAAAAGTCCCTTGTTTGTTCTGAACAGTTAAACTGAGCTCTGTTCTTCAGAAAAATCCATGTCCCACAAACCAAACCAAATTCTTTGGTTTTCCAGCATCTTTTGCATATTTGAACCCTTTACAGCAGTGACTGTAGGATTTTGAGATCCATCATTTCACACTGAGGACAACTGAGGGACTCAGGGGGGTGGAGTGTCCATTGCAGAAATCTGTGTGGCGGCCGGCTGGGCCTCGCCGTCTACCTTCGGCAGGTTCTACAACCTGGACGCCCCTGCCTTACAGGCTCGGGTCCTTTCTGCATTGGCCCACTGGAAACCCATACACCTGCCTCGAGGCAGGATCTATTCTGAGCGGAGCTTGACCTTAGCGCGTTCAAGCTCGCTAAAATTTCCTGCGACTCCGATTAAATCCGGGTCATTGGCTTTAGGCATTTGCCTTAGCTTCCTGTACGCTCTTGGCCTTCCTTAAGTGCCTAGGCTGTACAAAGTTTTTAGAATGATTGTCCAGGGCCGGGCTTGACCTCTGTGAGTTTAGCCTGCTTTGCCTCCTGTAGGGCCCCGACTTAGGTCTGAGCTGCTAATTATTGGCTTTGCCCTGCTATACTTGGTCCCTCTGGGCCCCTTAGGTGCTTAGGACTAGCAACTTATCAGTCGTTCCTCTATCATAGCACGGCGTGATTGTACTGGTTCCCCACCATGTATAGCGATGCAGTACAAGTGAAGAATCAAAAGGGAACGTACTCGGTTACTAACGTAACCTTGGTTCCCTGAGATACGGGAATGAGTACTGCATTGCTAGCCGTGCTATCTCGCTGCACGACTCATCACTTCAGTTGAATTAACCTTAGGATCCTATGCCAGAATGCCCGCTTATATAGCCAGATGACCCCACCCATTTCGGCGGGCTCTGGCGGGCTTCATTGCCATAGGCTCGTGATACTCCACTGCCTCGTCATTGGTTCGTTTTACTTTTACTGCACGAACCAATGGCTGTGCAGTTTCACTGCGTTATGAAAAAGGCTTCAGTGATCTGAGAAAAAGGAGTTTTCCCTGCCGCGTCTAGCGATGCAGTACTCGTTCCCGTATCTCAGGGAACCGAGGTTACGTTAGCAACTGAGTACGATCCCATGCAATATTGCTGATTAATTTTATTTTAGGAGAAATCTTGGCAAAGGGAGATTGTACAAAGGGAAGTTGTAGTGTTTTCTTTGCAAAGAGAGGTTTTACAAAGTACTGAAGATGCCCATAATAAAATACATATATTTCAGAAAAAAAGATTCATAATGAGAATGCTTTTCTTTTATTTTTTCTCATAATTATTTTACTTTAATTAAAGGTCAGATTTTTGTGAATATATTGAATGATTGACAAAGTGGATAAACACCAAGGACATTTTTTCCATGTTGTGTTTGTGCTCTTTTACCAGGAGTACCAACATTTATTGAGCTCACTGTATGTACACTTAGTGATGTCAGACTGGATGAGCTAAGTGATATGGGTGTAACTGGTATTCATAGCCATTATCATCTTCTCCCAGTGGAACCTGAAGGGAAATTCTTTGTTTTGGTTTCCTTTAGCACAAGCTAAAAGTGACATTATTTTTGTCAGCAGATAAAGGCATTTTGTCCAGAGATGAAAGCATGATTTTCTCTTTATCGCTCATGTGAGGCGATTACCAACTAACTGCTGGAGCTGTTTGAGTCACATCATCCAATGCAGAGTGTGCACTGGGTACAAAACAACTGATCCAGAGTTTCAACTTAAAGAGAGAAGTTATTGAGGTATTAAAGTAACAAAATATTTATCACACAAAGAAATTCAAACAAATAATTGACTTTATTAAAAATGTGATACCTCAAAACAACCTTGTGAAAAGCATGTTGTTTTTAGTACCGACTATACACACAGTACAGCATTGTAAAAAAATAGGACAAACAAACACAAAGGGAAATACATGATTAAATTAGTGTTTTTAGGAGAATATGGGTGGAGGATAGAAGAGATCTGATGGAACAAAGGCAACAGTATTCCAGAGTGAGTTCTGCTAGTCCACTGGTTCAGAAAGATCATGGTTGAGTTCAGCATATTCTAACAGGCGTTGCTAGAAAAAAAACAAGCACAAAATTTACTGATGAGATGTCATCACTTTCAGAAATCAGATTAAATGAAAACTGATGCTTGTTCATGTTAGTAACATCCTCAAAAAGATACATTGGTAACATTTTATAATAATTATACAGTAATAAAGTACACCTTCTGCAAACTATTAGTTTATAGTTAATTCATAGTTAATATATTGTAGTCTCTACATTGTTAATATATTAATAGGCTATATACAAATAGTGAGGTCTTCATTCATTGTCACTGTAATTAACCAAATTATTATTGTTTAACTAGCTCGTATAAAGAGTTAGATAATGTTTTGTTATGCTTTGTCAACAACTTATTGACTGTAAATAGTTCTCACTTTAGATTAGGTCACCAAAAATGGGAAAATCTGATATTATTTTAATCTCCAATCTGTTATTTTGCAGTTTGGGTAGTTTTTTAATGCTTCACTATCTAGCAGAAGAAACTAATCGGATTTAAATTGCAGTTGCGCAGTTAGGGGTCGTTGTAACACTGCGTTAAAATGTGCCCTGCTATTAGAACTATGCTATTCTATATACAGATACGATACAACTGGCATAATAAACTTTTATGAATTTCTGTTGAGAAACCACGGGAAATAGGTGAATAAAGACTGAGAGGAAGAACCTGAACATTCAGAAAATATTATTTTAAGAAATGTTCAGCATTGGTACTGGCTCGTCTATTTATCTCCTGTTCTTCAAGAGCTGTGAGTGGAGGGAAGGAGTATTTTGTTCAGCTCTGTGTTTTTCTGAATGTCTGAATGTGTTTCTTGAGCTGTTTGCCTGTATCGTTTTGACCTAGGCTGTATAGCTGTGTTTTGCAGCATTGTCAAACTTCAAAATTACTTAAATTTGAATTTCTAAAAAAATGAAAAATGAAAAAAAATAATTATATGAAAAGTAATAATTGTCTTTTATTGACAAAATATTTTAGTTTGTCATGCATATTTTTTAATAGATCAAATAAACTGTCATATGGTCATAGTTAAGCCCCGTTAGAGCCTCAGTCACACTAACATGGCTGCTGGTTACTTCAAATTTCCCTCGGCTCCATATATAAAAGTGCCATTAACACACCTACAGAAAGAAAGTGAGAGGGAGGGAGAGTGGACATATTTGTTTAAATAAGATGTGTGAAGAGTCCACATAAGAGTGATGGTCCCTTTAGACATGTAAACTCTCATTAGAGTATTAGTAGACTGTCTTAGTATCTTAGTATCTGCTAACACTTTATTTTGATGCTCCCCCCTGCTTTTCTCCATAAGGCAATTTATATTTACAAAAATTTATAGGCTAAAATGTTAAAGACAGATTGTAAGCAGACATACTGTCTGAGTTTGGAATAAATGGTTTTCATTTGTTAACGCCACCAATTTGCATTATTTCAATGTATTTTTTTAAAAGAATACTTACATTTTTTATTTTTTTTATATTGGGTTTAATTAATTATTATTTGTAATAGGCTACTAATAAGCCTAATTATTATGTTATACTTATTTTTAATTCTTAATTAAAAAAATATACTTCTGGCATACATTTAAATTGACACCTGTCTTATTTGTTTAGATCTGAGACTTTTACTAAGCCGACGCGCCGTACCATCAAGTACAGGTCTCTGCGGGACAAAAAAGGGGCGTCTCCCAATTTTGGGGCATTTTCTAATCGGGATAAGTGTTTTTTAACAATCCAACCAAAAAAGTATGGAAGCCAGGATAGGCGTTTTTTAAAAAGTACGGAAACCAAGGCCATTCATTATTATCTTTTAATAAAAGTTTAATAAAAAAAATTTAAAAAAACCCAGAAGAAAATTTTGGTTGATGTCAGTTGAACTTGTACAGTTTAGATGTACTTCTGTCTTCCTTTTCTCTTGTCTTTCACAGACTTTATGAGGTCACTGTGTGTGTGACCGCTTTCTGTAAATTCTGGCCCTTTGTTGAAGAGGAAACCACAGCCCTGCTATTTGTTCCTGGAAAGTCTGACTGGTGCTTCCCTCTTCACTTACTGTAGACAAAGTTTGCAAAACACACACATTCAGTCCTCTATGTGAGTATGTTACATCTTCCCACATCTTGTGGTCAGGTGCAGGGATGTTTCATGCTTCTGCATAACACATGTAAGATATTACTTATAAAATTAATGTGTTAAGAAGTCGCGGATTGTCCTTTGACCATAAATTATGTTGGTTTGTAAATAAACAAGATGCACACTTGTTGAAGTAATGTTTGATTTTAAATCATTTGAAAACAACAGCTAAAAGAAAGCACTGTTCACTGTTTGTTTAGTTATTTGTAGCACTTTTCATGTGCACAGCAGCTACTTTTAGCATTTTTCAAACACACCCAAGCATGTGAGGTGAGTCAGCAGAACAGGAAAAAATGCAAAGAATTCAAATATTGTTGTGAACAATGGGGTTTTCCACTGGTTTAGAAGGTCATGAGAATTGAAAGAAGGGAACTTACATGGTTGATGTGCTCAGGATCCCCTGTATAAACATGAAGAAATATGACTTAGAATAAGAGAGCCATTTTAACACAACCCACTGCTTTGTGTGTTTGCATTACATAATTTTTGTGTACGTTTTGTGTGTGTATGTGCTCTCTTAGTTGGTTGTACCTTGAGAGGTCTGAAGCTCACTGTATACAGTATCTGTGCCTTTTCTCAGAGGAACTAAAGAACAAAATAATATGAGGGTTTAAGATGCATTTAAAAAAAACAAAAAACAAAAAAAAAAACAACAACTAATGTAATAAAGTAATAATAATAATAATAATAATAATAATAATTAGTATTTCTTCTGCTTTAATTTCTTCTTATAATATATTTTTCATGAAATGCTTGTGTAAAGAGTCAAATGCAAACTGTAATTCTGGATAAGTAAGTGGCTATTGGAGTTAGCAGGACCTAATTCGTCTAGCCTTTCCTGTTTATAAAATGTCTCTGTAATTAAATCCAGGGCCCTTGATAATTTGGATGGTTAGACCCTACCCAGGAAGTGGCTTTTCTCTAATCAGCTCATGTATGGCAAGTAATTATAATCTTCCTCTTCAAATGCAAGATGAGCAAGAGGAGAAAGAAAAGAGATGGATATCATTTTAAAAGGTTGAACTTACTTCGTGTAGGATCTACAGGTTGAGGATGAACCACCTCTGTGTACTCTACGTCACCTTCATTTGGTGACTCTAGGCTGTCCTGATCTGGTGGAAAAAACAAACACCAAGACAAAAATGAGCAAAATCAAGTAGTTTAGAGAGATTTAAGATACAGTATATATGCTGCAAGAAAAATGCTAGTAGTTTGGAGAGTGCATGGGAACCAGCATTCAGATTATTATTTGTGTGGTGACATACCTGGAGGTCTTTCACTCCAAACACTCTCTTTGTTATTCACCTCCACTGAAACACAGCAAAAAGAGTGTATCAGCCAAGGTCAGTTACATGCCACTGGTCTCAGCTGAAATCAAATTAGTTGAAGTACATTAATTCTTATCTCAAACTTTACCAGAATATTTTATTTTCATATTTTAGATAACTGAGTCATCTGGGGTGTTAGGACTCACACACATGCGCACACGCGCACATACTTGTATATGTGGTTTACAGGGACTCTCCATAGACATAATGGTTTTTATACTGTACAAACTGTATATTCTATTCCCCTACACTACCCCTACCCCTAAATCTACCCATCACAGAAAACTGTCTGCATTTTTTGAATTTAAAAAAAACCTTTCAGCATGTTAAACATGTTTTAGGATCAGTCTGTGACATTTCTCTAAACTTACAGGAACAGCTTGTTTTGTCCATCTACAATGTTTCCACTTTAGCAACAATCACTGTATTTCTGGTGCCTGTGGCCTGCTTTTAGAGACATTGCATCTGAAGTAAACTGTTTGGTCTGGACACTAGTGAATGTGCTAGTAGACCAGGCAAATACAAAGGCAGGGAATTGTACATGAAATAAATGCCTCTGCAAAGTTGCCATTCAAAATATGATTTAAACCAAAGGAGGTGGATCTTAATAACAAAAGTCTATCTTTAGCAACGATCAAAATTCAGAAATATAAATGATACCTAGTTTATATCTCATTCACATATGTTAAAAGACAGACTGGAGAGAGACAGACATTAACAACCTTTCAATAAGAGGGAATAAATTCAAAATGAGGAAATTCCAAATAAAGCATTTTATTAGATTTTAAGTGCCTACCAAATCTCATTTTATGTACCAACTAAACACATACACACAATCGTATAAAGTAAATAATGCATTAACACAGACTCTTTATAGTGTAAAATGAAACAAACAACATCTATTAACAAACATATGATGATGGAAGCAAAAACATACACATATGCAAGGAAAGCAGTTAAATCAGAGAAAAAGCACAAAGTGAACAAATGATTCAGATTCTGTTCAGATGAATGATGAGTCAAACTGCTATTATATAGGTGAGTTAAACATTTTTCTGCTGTTGTAAGGAGAAGATGGGACAGTTGATTGCAATATGTTAGTTACCAGCATCAAAAAGTGACAAAATTAGATGACAAAATTTAATATTTTGATATTGCATAACAACTGGAAAAAAAATCCAATCATGTTACAAATACAGTTTGATTCCCTTTGTTTAAAAAGAAAGTATGATCTGAAAATGTAAAAAAGATCAGAGGTGGTTTTAAAAGGGTATTTGTTTGTTTTTTCCCCAGAAAAGCTCATTAATTTTGCCTCCCGAGTTTCTTAATCTTAGAATTTGCTTGGTCTCTTGGCTTTCAAAACTCCCTGCAAATTTTGAACCCTTCACTACACCCTTGTTGGGATTCTGTAGTTGTTTCCATCAATTGTGGTGATTTCATGTCCCATAGGTCACCTTGCCCGTCAAGTCTTCAAAGTGTAGCTCTGTGTGTGGAATTAGACAGTGAGTTTGCCAGCATCACACAGCGTCTTAGTACATTAACATTTAGTGGCAATTGGCAAAATAACACAGATAGCAAAGCCTGTGTAAAGTAAACACAGATAGCAAAGCCTGAATACTCCTGGTCTGTCCTCTTGATTCATGAAAAGGATGTGTGTGTTTGGCTGAACATCAAATGCTCTTTAACAAGAAGTGGGGGGGAGGGGGAAGTAATCAGCTTAAATCTGTTCCACACAGTAGCGTCAGCTCTCCACCACTCCCTCATCTCGCACTTTTAAAAATAAAAGTTCTTTGGTTCCATGAAGAACCTTTAACTTCCATGGAACCTTTTTTATTACAAAAGGTTAAAAAAAAAAAAAGACTAAAGCTTCTTTAAAGATTTTTAAAATGTTCTTTACACTAAGAAAAAGGGTTATTTTAAGAACTGTTCACTGAAAGGTTCTTTGGAGAGCCAAAAAGGGCATGCCCCAAAACTATGAAGAACTTCCATCCACATGACCAACAGTTTGGTGTCTGATCATACAAGGACTCAATTTTAAAGAGTCCTATATCTTAAGGTAGGATTTGTCAGTGTTGCAATAGTTTTGGTCTGAAATGGTGAATGACCACAACAAGGACTAATGGTGAAAAAGAATGAAAGAATGAATGGAGTGGATGATGACTGAGAAACAAAAATTAAAATATAAAGAGACTACCTGTGTGTGCGCTATAATGGGTGTCATGGGTGAGACTCAGGGTTAGAGAGTCATCTGATTTAGGACTTGCAGGCTTTCTGAGGAATGGTGAGAGAAAAATCAAAAGTACTTATTAAATATTCTCTACTACCTAACTTTCTTGGTTGTCTATGGGTATAATAAACTAGGATTGGTTTTAAAACAGATTTGTCTGTTTGGGACCACATGATTTGTACAGGCAAGTGTAGCGACTATCTAATAACACAAAACCACCTAATCTTGTCCTTAATGCCATCAACTTAAGACCAACTTAGACATAAGCTAGTCAACTCACACTGATAGTTTGGCAGCCATCTCTCTTTTACCTGTGACAGAGAGAAAAGTTGAAAAGGGAGTTTTGTTTACAGATCAGACGTGTGCAGCTTGTGATGCAGGGGGGCTGTAGGTCTTTCTACCTCGCTTGGCCTTGTAGCGCATCATGATGAAAACGACCAGCAGCGCCACTGCCAACAGCATGAAGAACACAGCAATCAAAGCCTTTTTCCACTTTGCCAGGCTCACTACAGGGCGGACAGATATGGAAAGATCAGAATATGCTAGTTGACAAATAGCATGGACTTTTTTTTATTACCTTTAAGATTTTAGATAAATATTTGGTTTCTTTGAAGGAACAGGCCACCCATAAGTTAAAAATTTGTCACCATCTACATGTCTTTCGAAACCTGTATGACCTTTTTTTCTTCCGTGGAGCGCAGAAAGGGTTTTTAGTAGCAGAATGTCCAAGCTGCACTTTTCCATACAATAAAATTGAAAGGTGACCATGGCAATATTTTCACTGAATAATGATTTTTAATGTCCATTTTAATGCCTGTTCCTCGCAAAAACATATTGCATGTCTTCATGAGACTTGGGAAATAACCCACGACACATACTTTGTTCTTAATAGGGGTCATAGACAAGAGTGGCAGTGTTACTTTACAGGTAGGAGAAAAAAGCACAGGTATTGCACATAGAACGTTATTCTAAAAAATGGGTGAGATTTAACTTTATATTCTCTGCAAAAATCTTCACTTTTTGGGGGGGAATATTTTTAAGAAAATGTAATGCAATCACAAAAACTGCAATAATTGTAATTGGAATAATTATAACATTTAGTAAAGAACTAATAATATTGTATTAATTTATGTATTAAGTCTTAAAGTCATTTCATAGAATTGACTTTTGATTTGATGAAAATCCTGAAGAAGCAAATGGTTGGGATTTTATTGGAAACTTTGAGACAGAAAAAACAAATGAAACTCTGTATGCTGAAGAAAGATGAAGCTCACCTTCGACTATGACAATGTCACTCATGCTTAACATGCCTGCCATGTTAAATGCATCGCAGTAGTAATTTCCACTGTTTTCTCTGTTCACTGTACTCAGGACAAATGAGGATGAATTACTCTGAACTGTGGTGTTGTGAATTGGTGTGCGATTGCTGGCATAAAACTTAAAACTGATTGGTGGAGAGCCTTTTGGAATGCCACATATCAGGGTAATATTATCACCCTCCTCAATGTTTCCGGGAACTGGAACGACTGTCAGTAAGGGCTTCCCTACTGGAACTAAAGACAAGAGAATAATGAACTCAAAGATGTCTGCAAAAAATCAGATTCTAGGCCATTTCTTTTACTAAGTGACGACATGAAATCAGTGGTTCTTAACCAGGGGCCCAGGGTGAACAAGGGGGCCGCAAGATTACTTAAATGCAATTAAATGAATATATATATATATATAAACTCTAATATAAATTAACACTTTATAATAAGTATACAGTAATAAAGTACTCACAAATCATTAACAAACTGTTAGTTTACAGTTAATTCATAGTTAATATATTGTAGTTGTCACAGTCATGTTTGGTTTGTCTAAGTTTTCATGGACTTTCAGTTTGTTTTCAGTTTGTTTCCATTCGCTACAACATCTCGGCTCCTCCCCTCCTCGACTCTGCCGTGGGCTGTTGGTACTGGTGAGCTCTGGGTCTGCGCCACCAAGCACCCTAAATCTGCGCTTCAGGGAGTTCATCGTCATCCCTTTACCATCCCCTCACTTCAGTCTTTTACCATCACTTCATTATCTCCTCGTCCACCTCCTAAACCCCCTCCATACCTCCCCTTGTTGTTCCATTATGGCGCAAGGTCGCGCCTGGCCAGAGGGGGGTGTACTGTCACAGTCATGTTTGGTTTGTCTTAGTTTTCACTTTGACTTTCAGTTTGTTTTCATTTGTCACGTCTTTTTCGTTCAGGTTCCCGCCACTCATCAGTCACCATGGACACTACTCATTCTCAGCTGTGCGTCTTCAGTTAATCATCATTGTGTATAGAGGGTATTCACGTGACGTCACCATCAACCGGAGTGACTGCGGTTACCGCTATGTGGCAGCATTGGTTTTTAGCGTGAATGCCGTGAAAAATACACAAAGCACATTCAAAATGGGAAACAGCTTTATGATTCACTGTAGAAATAGTTTTGACAATAAATCTGAGGTATATTTTTACAGGTATATTTTTTATATTTTTATAAAAAAGCTAAAGATAAGATAAGAAAATGGATCACTGCAATTCACAGAAACAACAGGACTCCAGGCAGCGAAATGTGAATTTGTTGTCAATATGTTGAACTTTGGGGTAAAATCATACCCTATATGTTGTATTGTTATATTATTGTGTTGACAATTAAATATTTACCATCTTATATTCTGCATAAGTGGGTGTTTTTAAATAAACACCGACAAAAACTATGCAAGTTTGGTAACACTTTAGTATAGGGAACACATATTCACTATTAACTATGACTTTTCCTTCAATAAACTCCTAATTTTCTGCTTATTAATAGTAAATTCGTTGTTACGTTTAGGTATTGAGTAGGATTAAGAATGTAGAACAAGGTCATGCAGAATAAGGCATTAAATGTGCTTAATAAGTACTAATAAATAGCCAATATTCTAGTAATATGCATGCTAATAAGCAACTAGTTAAAAGACCCTAAAATAAAGTGTTACCACAAGTTTTAGGACTGGATGATATATATAACATTGATATAAGTGATCACCCGGATTTAGACCTACCTATATTGTATTTATATAAAGCGTTCACAGGCAAATTTACTTTATGTATTTCCACAGCACCAAAATCAGGCACATATAAATGTCTGGAAACACGATTGCTGGCTGCATGTCAATATCCATGGATTACTGGATCTTTGGTAAGTTGTAAAAGGAACACTATCAAGTCCAACCTTTAGTTTAATCATTTGTTTTACTCGTGTTTTACTTGTGTTTTCGTAGTTTCCCCTATTAAATCCAGTAATGCAGCAGGCTCTTTTGACGTGTTCTGGTGGGAAAGTGACGTCAATGCATACCCTCTATATTAGTTCCTGCCTGCGTTCTGTTCAGTGTCCAGTCTTGCTATGTTAAGTGTGTGTTTTGCCAAGCCTATCTCCGGGATTACAATCATTTCGTGTTGGAACACTATTGATCTTCTTCGTCTGTTTGCCAGCAACCATACGTGACAGTAGTCTCTACATTGTTAATATATTAATAGGCTATATACAAATAGTTCTTGATTCATTGTCACTGTAATTAACACAATTTTTATTGTTTAATTAATTAATGTTTTATATATATATATATATATTGAGGAACACTTAATACTAATGCAAATAATGTCTAATAAAGGTTGGGTTAAATCTCTTAATTAATGATATTTTCCCATTTTCCGTGACCTCATCTAGAGTTTTTAGAGTAGAGTATTTACAGTTAATAAGTTGTAAACAAAGCATAAAAACATTATCTAACTCTTTACATATGAGCTAATTAAACAATAATAATTTGGTTAATTACAGTGACAATGAATGAAGAACTCACTATGGTAACTCACTATGGTTAACTAATGTTAACTAATGAACCTTATTGTAAATTGTTACCCTCACTATTTGTATATAGCCTATTAATATATTAACAATGTAGAGACAACAATATATTAACTAATAGTTTGCAGAAGGTGTACTTTATTACTGTATACTTATTATAAAATGTTAGGTTTAAAACAAGCAGTTTTATCATAATTATGGAAGAAATATCAAACATATTTTAGCTTATATGGAGGGCCCTTTGAATATTGTGTTGGAAACATGGGGGCCTTTGACACAAATAGTTGAGAACCACTGCATTAAATCACATAAATGAAATTACATTATACTATGACCCACTGGACCCAACCTTTTATTCTGGAATCCTTTTCAAATGGTTATATGAAATTAATACTGTATTGCATATAAATGACACAATACTGCAGTCAGTTACATTTGAATACACACACGCAGAACTCAACAAAAAGCTTTGATTTATGTGGAATTGGAATGCCCATCATTTCTTTCTCTAATTATTGGGTAAAAAGGATTTTGAAAGTTTACAAATTGGGTTGAAATGAAAACAAATCAATGCAAAATACAGATCTCTTTACAATAAACTCACCTATTACAGTCACATGTAGCCTTTCACTCATCTTGATTGAGACTCGACCATTATTCTCTGCTGCACACAAGTAACTACTAATGTCTGAAGGAGTCGATATCAAGGCTAAGAACTGAGCCTTCTCATGAGGGTGAGACACCTCGGTCCTGTTCAGAGTGATGTTGTTTCTCTTCAGCGAGTAGATAATTGGCAGGGTTCCATTCTCAGAGTGGCAATGGATCAAAAATGGCTTATCCACGATAACTGGACCATAAGCTGTGATCTCAGGCTTTGAAACGAGCACTTAAGAGAAACAATGGTTAGTTAATACTTTTATATTGATCAGATTTTTTTTTTGTTAGGTTTCCAAGACAGAATGGATGACAAAGCACTGCCTACCTTTTGCTCCAAACAGCACCCTCTGGCTCTCCTTGGTAATCCTATTGGCCTCAGCCTTACACATGTATTCCCCATTGGTCACTTTGCCTGCAGTGCCACTGTATTTGGTACTATTTATTACACTTGTTTTGTCTCTAAATATTGAATACGTTATATCCTTTTGAATTTTCTCTGAGGCAAAGCTGCTGATATGACAGCTAATGGTGAAGTTTTCTCCTTCAAAAACCTCAGCGGGATGAATACTCAGGACAGGCACAGAGAAAAGCTCTGAGGCAAAAACATGCAAGTTGTTATCAAAGCAGAATATATTTATAAGTGTTTGACCAAACAAGTGTGGAAGCGAAATATTTCACAAGGAATACATTATGAAACATCAATAAGCATTCAATATCTCTCACCTTTTACAGTGATGTTCACAGAGGAAGATTTTTGAACATCACCAAGTTTTGAAATGCACTCATATTTTCCAGAGCCATTAGCCATAGCAATCATTTTGTAATCTTCCTGTGTCATGTTCAAACGAAGCGTGGTGCTTTTATGGATTAAATGGATTCTGAGTTCTGAATTTCTCTGGTGAGTCATATTCACACTGCAGCTGAAGGTTATGAGATCTCCTTCAATAACATCTGTTGATGGCATGACTTTGATATCAGGTTTGATCTTCAGCTCTGAATTGAAACAGAATGTGGACATATTTAAACTTACTTCCTGGTGAACAAATCCATTTAATCTATTATTAATCCATAATCCATAAATAAATAAATAAATAAATAAAAACATTAATGACCTACCTTGAAAGTCAACACTAATCACATTACTGTTGTTAGACGTTTCTAATGAGCCACTCAGCATAATGACATAGTAGCAAAACATATTCTCATGTCTCTTAGTAACGGTCAGGTTGTGCTCAACTTTCTCACTATTAGTGTCCTTCCGGTAGAGTTCCTCAGGTCCATCTCTAAAGAAAAATGTCAAAAAACCTGTTTCTCCCTCCGCTGTACAGACAGCAGTAACATCATCTCCTTCTGTCAATGTAAGTTTATCCACTTTTAGGACTGGTGTCAGAAGACCTGCAGACACATCAGCTAATATTAGGATTCATGAACAAAAATCTTCTAGACATTGAACTGATGTGTTACTTTACCTTTCACTTTCAGGTTTTTGATACTGCTGTTCTTCGTTTCCTTCTTAATGACAACAGCACATTTGTATTTCCCAGAGTGACTCACTCTGGCATCTGGTATAGAGTAGAGGCCGTACGTAGCATTGATCTGGTCAGTATTTAACGGGACATAATCTTTGTAGAATATGTATTTATAGTTGCGGTGAGACTCTGGGGTGGGGCTGAATTCTGCCTGGCATTTCAGTGATACATTTGTACCTCTTTGAACTTCATTGCTGGGCTGCATAATAAGATCCACGCTTTTTATGATGATCTCTGAGGAGAAAATAAGTCATTTTACCACTCAGATGATGGTGGAGGTTTCAAAAACTTCATGTTTAACAAGATACTTGGATATCCTGCACCACAAGAAATCAATTCTACTCAAACTGCTACCGGCTACAGTTAGAACTGCAATAGAAGACCGATGGAGTAATCTAATTTCCTTCAAACTATTGAAACCTTCGACTCATCTCATAAACATATTGTTCTTAGCATTTTTGTGGTTCATTCAGCACAGTATTTGATATCCTTATGAAAGAAGCAAACAAGGAGGAGGGCAGAACAGTGTTTTATTATTATTATTATTATTATTATTATTATTATTATCTGTCTCCCATTTACTTAGCGGTGCCCGGGGGTCTCAGTATGGTATACATAAACATTGGGCAGGAAGGAAAATAGTTAAACATGTTTAGAAGTTTCCATCTCTAGGGATTAGTGCTATTTTAGAAACTTCTGTCCACACCCATTTTATTCTAATTATTCAACCCCACAGAGACTGTAACAATTTACAAATGCAAGCTTTTCTAAAGATCCAGTAAAAAAAGGATTATAATACTTTAGTGGCATATTAAAAGTGATATCAATATAAAACATTTTTTTTTTTTAATAATATTTTTTATAATAAGTCCTATATAAGTCCTATATTTTGTGCTATAGGACTTTTTTTCATTATACATCTATGTCATAATTATTCAAGCCCTATTCAATATTTCTGTTTTTAAATCCCTTAGTAGTATGGTAGGGTAGAAAATTGTGTTAAAACACAATCAAGCTTTTGGGAACTCAGTAACGACACTTCATTAGGTTTAGTTGTGACACATGCATAAATTTAGCTCATGCATATGCTTAAATGTAGTAGCAGATATGGCCAAGACAAAAGAACTCTCACAAAAGCTATGAGAAGTTGTTGTTTTATTACTTCAAATAGGCTATGGCTATAAGAATATCCAAGACACTAAAAGTTCTAGAAACACAGCATTACTGTAAAATTCATGGTACCATTACCATAGCAAACCTTTCAGCACATGGAAGAAAAAACGCAATTTCATCAAGGGGAATAAAATCAAGGGGATCAAGATCTAGATCAGAGCAGCTGAGAAAAACCCTCAATTTCCTACCAAAGGCTTGCAAGATGGCCTGTTGAATGGAGGAAAAAGCATTTCAGTGCAGACTATAAAAAGAACACTAAACAAACATTGACTTTGTGCCCAGATACCTCAATGAACGCCACAATTGAACAAGAGAACATACAAGGCTGACTTGAACATGCTGAAAAAGAATTTGGATAGGCCTGTGTAGTTCTGGAAGAATGTTCTGTGGAGTGATGAGACCAAACTGGAACTTTTTGGACACATGGATCAGTGTGTCTGGCACAAAAAAAGCATGGCTTATAACCAGAAGAACATCATCCCAGGGTCAAACATGAATGTGGGTCAGTCTTGTTACGGGGATGCTTTGCTGCTGCAGAAAGTAAAAATCTTGACCATGTGACTGGCGTTATGGATTCTTTGAAGTATCAAGCCATTTTGGCAAAGATTGTGATGCCTTTAGTTCATAAACTGAAGCTTCAGTGGATCTGATCATTTGACTTTCCAGGACAAGGATCCCAAGTATACATTCAAATCTACAAAAGCTTGGTTTAGGGATCTGTCCTGGGCTGCATTTCCCAAAAGCATCGTAAGCCTAAGTTGATCGTACAGACCATTATTGGCAATTGTTCTACAATCAACTTAGGCTTACGATGCTTTTGGGAAACACAGCCCTGGAATGTTCTTGAATCTTTGGTGAGATTTGAAGAAAGCAGTGGCAGCACAGAAACCAAAGAATATCAGTGAGCCGGAAGCTTTTCCACACAAGGAATGGCCTATTCCAGTAAAGAGGTGTCAGAAGCTTTTAAGCACTTACAGGCAATGCTCATTTGAGGTTATAAAATGGTTAAAAAGGATTAAAGTTAAAATGGATTCTCTACAAATTCTGACTTTTGGGGGTTGAATAATTTCATATATAGATATTATAAACTTTTTATCAGCACATCCTTTTTATAATAATACCATCAAAACGGTATGTATATGTATAAAATTTGTATAATATACATGCAGTTTTGATGTCCTCAATAATAGAGAGACTACATTAAATATTTGGCTAATTCACAAATGGACATGGACATTCAACATCTAGATTTTAGTTTTATATTTGATATATGTACAAAGGAAAGAATATGTATTTAGACGTAATTGATGTAGTTGGTCATAATTTCTTTTTCTTCTTTACTACTTTAAAAGTTTATTTTTTTAGTTCAGTTTTTCTGGTCCTGTGGTGTGACAAATTAATGTTTAAAAGTTAATATTTCATGTAGTTCTCTATGAAGCCATAAAAATATAATTACATACATGCTATTTCAAAAGGTTATCGCCAGACAAATTAGTTTTAATTTAAGTTTTAATCTCTATTTCTAATTAATGTATGGCAGTGCAGGACTAAATAAACAAACATGGTAGTTCCACATAAGCTAGCAAAGCATAGTTAAAAGGAGCTAAAACTTGTACAGTATATATAGCTATATCAACTGTAATTAGATTATAAGATTTTGATTCAGGCTTATAGTGTTTGGCTGTCAAATATGAGATCATCATGCCGAAAAGGAACAATGTGT
The DNA here is from genome assembly GCA_039654765.1 of Mylopharyngodon piceus. Classification (NCBI taxonomy): domain Eukaryota; kingdom Metazoa; phylum Chordata; class Actinopteri; order Cypriniformes; family Xenocyprididae; genus Mylopharyngodon; species Mylopharyngodon piceus. Next base: position 6,682,692 of record CM077460.1, on the reverse strand, counting down.
CAAATCACACAACCTAAGTTCACATGCCTCATTTCCCACTAATTTCTAGAACGAGGGCATGTGACAATACACATGGACATGTTTTCAAAAACAAACAGCACAAAGTAGCACAGTACCACAAAGCATAATGAAAATCCTTTAGTTCATATTATAAGGATTTTATTGGTATGTTTTATTTGTATGTTCAAAATCCTTATTACAATTAAATTTAACAAACCAAAAACAACTACTTCTCACAGTAAAATTCCAAAGATTCCACTGTTTAACAATGATTATAATATTCTGAAAATGAATAAATTCATACAAGGCTGAGAAATGAGCAGCTTACCTGCATAGGCTTCCTCTGCTGATGTCAGATATCGATGAAGAGGGTGATTTGTTAGCCACAAAAAAAAAAAAAAAAAAAACCCAAGACAAATTCATATCCAAACCAACTTCAATATCCATTAAAATCTGAATTGAGAGATTGAAATGAAAGGTGTCCTTACAGGTGAAGAGAAAGAGGAGGAGAATGGTGCCCATCCTTAGAGAGGGTTGGATCTTCACCTGCATGGCTGAGCGTATGTGTGTTTTGCTATGGGACAAAGTGAAGTGGGGCTTCACTTCTGCCTGGTTATCACTTCATACAACCTCTGCGCTCCTAATTTCACAGGAAGTGAGTTGTGCTTCCTGGGGAAGTGAGGCCAAGAGCTGGAATGTTCACTCTAGCTAGATTTTCATCTCTCTGACAAGGCAGGAGGCTGGTGCAATAGACAGGAGGTGGAAATTAACCTGTGTCAGTAGTACTCTTCAGGTAAACACAGAGGCTTCCATATACAGTCGTGGAGCCTCCCAGAAAGGCGAAAACAGGGAAATTATATAAAAAAGAAAACAAAAACTAAACTTCTAGACGATTATTCCTGCTTTAAATATGAAACCGTGTCTGGCTTTCAGTCTTCCTGTAATCAGTTAGACTTTTGTGGACACAAAGCAGTGACACATTTAAAGGGATAGTTCAACCAAAAATGTTAATTCTGTCATCATTTACTCACCCTCAAGTTGTTCCAAACATGTATGAGTTTCTTTCTTCTGTTGAACATAAAAGATTATGAAGAATGTTGGTAACCAGACAGTTGACAGTAGCCATTGACTTCCATAGTAGAAAAAACAAATATTATGGAAGTCAATGGCTACTGTCAACTGTTTGATTACTAACATTCTTCAAAATATCTTCTTTTGTGTTCAATTTGAGGGTGAGTAAACAATGTCAGAATTTAATTTTTTGAGTGAACTTGTCCCTTTATCCCTCTATCACTCTGCATCACAAGAATGACTATTGCTTTTGTTCTAGAAAACACGTTTTGTAAGAATGCAAGAAAAAAAATTTAATGGTACTCATAGTAAATATAGTATATTTTGTTATACAGTAATAATAATTAATATAACATTTAAATGGTTTGGCAAAATGTCTTAATTTATATGCACTCACACGTGTATAAATTAAGACATTTTGCGGATTACATGAAGTGATCTTGTGAAAACGTTGTTTAAAATGGTAAAAAATGTGGCTTGTTAAATGGCCCAAGATATCCACACGTGCCTCATGTAACCTAAAATCTTGATTTTTAATAAAAAAAATGAGTTTATGGACATTTGTCAACTAACAAAATACATAAAAATAAAAACTATGCCAGCATTAAGAGGAACTGGATAAAAGTATGACAGAAACAAAGGAAAGAGACAAATAAAGCAAACTGTACCTTTATGTATCTGGTTTATTTGAATGCTTTCTTCTCGTCTTTTAAACCATGGTGAAAAAGCAGTCTACAGCCATGGAAAACCCCTGATTGTTTCAATTCATTTCAATTCTTTTACTTTAAAATGTTAAAACCCAAAGCAGGATTAGTAGAGCAGTGATTTCCAGTTTGATGAAGCCAGAGTACATCCCCGACTCCCCAACAGCGGGTTGAAAAACGGTATATTCTGATGGGAATATACCGGCACAATTCATAAACAAATCCACTGATAGTGCTAAACCAAACTATCCTTTCAATGAAAACAAATGTCCAAAGGGGGCAGAGAATCCAACAAGAGACTAAGGGTCCTGGGGAAAGCGAAGGACAAATGTGCTTTCTCTTTCCCTTCAGGGATTAATGCGAACACAGCAAGAGAATGGCAGCCATACCATGAAATACAAGTCAAAATGTCAAAATACAAAGAAGAAAAAAAAAAGGACTGGAAAAGAAGAAGAGATTAAAAGATGAAAAAATAAAAACTTATCCGGTTAAAAATTTAAATACAGATAATACATAAACTGGTTACAAAAGTAATAACATCAATTCAAGCACATTCTAAGAACTGGATTTTGGGAAGGTAAGAATCTGCCAGTCATAATCTCACATCATCAGTGACGAGTCAGAAAATCAGGGTGCTAGAGTTGATGGACACTACACACAAGGATGTTTACCTTCACCATCTCACTAGACAGAACAACAGACTCAGGACTAAGGTCAATTCAACTAATCAAGGAGCTAAGCTCAAAATGTACTATAATTTTTTCCATTTATCTATTATTTGATTTTAAGACATGAATTAAATTTCCCTAAAGAAGTGTAATTCGACTGTGACATGATTGTCCCAAAGGAAAATGTCTATGAGCTGTGTACATATTTCACAGTATTTGATCCAGGCCTGTTTCCATCAGTCACCTCACATTAAAAGTTCAGATATGCTTGCAGAATTTTTTACTAGGATGTGAAATGAAAAAACAAACAAAATGCTTTGATCAGAGCTGTTATAAAAATACATTACATCCTGATCAACCCTTCTAGTTTTATTAACTGGCTAATAAATGTATCAGCAACTCAAAGTACCTTACAAAATTTAACTTAGCACTAACTTTTATTCAGATTATGTACTCTAAATAATGTCGATTCACTTAATATTAAAAAAGCTCCACCTGATTTTTCTGCTGTACTTTAGGGATAGCTCACCCAAACAATTAATACAGAATAATTTACTCGCGCTCATGTTCTGCCACACCTGTGTGACTCGGAAAATGCCTGGTCCCCATCCACTAATCAAAGGGTTCAAAGTGTTTGGACACTTTGATTAACATCTCCTTTGTGTTCCACAAAAGAAAGGTCATGCAGGTTTAGAAATGACATTCGGTTGAGTAAGTGATTAAATGTTCGTATTTGTGTGAACTACCCCTTTAGGCTTTTAGAAAACACTATCATTTTCATTCTTGTACAAACTGATAAAAGTTGTGGGACACACACACTCACAAAAAAAAAACCCTCTATGAATCACAAGCTCTAAATACTCAAATTTGGAAATACAATTAATTCAGAAAAGCTAACAGCAGCACCGAACAAAATCAGACTTTGTGTGTACATATAAGTGCTATAATGAGAAAGTCATGATACTTGTATTTGATTCCACATAATGCTGTGTCACTCCAGCGATTTTCAGTCTTGGACCCACTGCTCTGCACATTTTGTATGTCTCTCTTATCTTATATTCAGTTCATAGATCTCTCACCTAATGAGCTGATGATCAGGTGTGTTAAATAAGGGAGATATATGAAATGTGCAGAGCGGTCCCCAGCACCAGGATTGAAAACCACTGCTCTATGTTTAACCAAAAGATTAGACATTCATTGAGTGACAGGGAAAGTGAAAGTGGAAACAGATCTGGGCAAACAAACTGCAACATCATGATAGGCTAAAAATATGAAATAGTCCTTTTTATGTTCTGTCCACTGCACTAATTTTTCACTGAGGAAAAATAACAATGAAGACCATCTTTGATTTTCAGACCAAATGAGTTTGCACAACAGATTACAGAAGAACTTCTGGAAAAAGCAGTCTGTTCAGAAGATGGTGATGGGGTAAATGATGAAGGCGATGATGACCAAGAGAACAAAAGGTTTGGCGCTGCAAAAATAGGTAGTGTGGCATTTCCAGGGGGCTGTGTGTTTACATATGACTCTCGAATGCAAGCTTGATGTTATTGTACTGCCCAAGTACCAAAAATAGATTGAAAACTCACTCTCTCTTCTTATCTTTACATTTCTGTCAACAAATCTTCATCCTGATTATTCAAGCTCATCTTTAAGAAACTTGGCTTAGTGTGGATGCAAATGGAGGGCAGGCCAGTGTTTTCAGATCAGAGTCATGTGTGTTGTTGTGGTGTAATGCAGCATTTGTGTACATGCAGTCCAAAAAAGTGTTTTGATGTTGAGGGGGTTTGGCACTGTGTGTGAACATGTTAAGCAGGGATGTGTGAGGAAGGTTGTGACTGGCGAGTAGGAGCGCTGCACAGGTTGGCTATCTCTTCACATAAGAAGAAAAGCAGATCCAACTGTACTTCAGCAGAGATATAATGAGGCACGTGGCTTCAGAGAGAACCCACTGGGCAATGGGCGTTCCACAGTCAGCCTGGAACACCCAGCTTCTGGAAGTTTGTTATCTTAGTCTCTTGAGTTTAGGTCGATCTCTCTCACTCTGTAGGGTTTTGCATGAGGTTAACAGTTCCAAGACAGTCAAACCCGGCCAACATCGGCCGAACCATAAAATTTTAAGATCTTTATATGCAATTTAAATAATATACACTCCTCTGCACAGCCAAGTGTACAATCAATAAATCCATAATGAGAATTATCTTGAGAATAATAATAATGATACTAATATAGTCATCATGTATGGGTTCAGCAGCCTTCTTTAGACATTCATCATGGTTGTTGCATATGTACAGGAAGTCATTTACATCCAAGGGGGTCAGCAAGGGTCAAAGGTGAGAGGTCATGATGTTATCTGAGTCTCTTCTCTGCGGAGTAGATGGACATGTAGTAGTCATTACTGCCCACGGCCAGATGAGGCTAAGGAGGTAAAAGAAAAGGAAGAGGATTATATATGTAAAGTTTTTATTTTCTATTACAAGTGTTCCACAAAAATTCAACACAAAGTGCGCACATTTAACAGGCAAAACAGCTCACTGAGGGTGCTCAACCACAAACAAATTGTAAAAAAGGAAGGAAAAGTTGGCACACCACAGCTGCAAAAATAGAAAAATATTTATTCCATGTTTTCACCACAAGTGACATTTCAAGCCCAGTTGCTCTTCATGCATACGTCATGTCATATGTCATGTGGATGTATGCAAAAGCAAAAACTGCTTGCATTGATTCCATCGTATAGAGATACGATCACTGATTTAAAGTAAGTAGTATTTGGCTGGTCTTTCATATCTTCCATAAAGCCTTAGATATTGTCACAGAGACGAACTCCGTGATTCCCTCCTCTGGCCATCAGAGGGCGCCCTCACCCGAATATTGACACACGCACACCCACACCCACACACACTACATTTCCCATCGGCCCCGTACGTGGCACTGATTACGCATCCCAGCTGCAGCTTGTTTATTGGCCTATATAAACTGTCACTGCACCAGTCCTCTTTGCGAGGTCTTGTATTACTACGGTTTGCATTTCTGAGCATTCTTTATTGTTTTGCCTTCCTGTTGTGACCCTGTTGATCCCCGGTATACGATTCTCTGCTGCCCGCCCATTGGACTATTTGCTATGCGTTTTGACCTGTGATTGTTCTCCGCCTGCCCTGATCTACTGCCTGTTCTACGACTATGAATCTGTCTCTGTTACTGTTTCTGCTGTTATCTGACCACTGCCTATTTGACCACAAGTCAAAGCCTGCTTATGGATCCCATTTCGAGTGACGAGTCGTTACAGATATATTATTTGACTGACTGATTTACAAAGTACAGCATGCATGCTACTTGCAAGATGCTGTTATACCTATTTGTATATTTTATTTCTTACATTTTATTCTCCTCTATTAATATTCTTAAGTTTATCTCTCAAGTTTATCTTCACTGCTGGGAGGATCTTAGACCAATTTCAGAGAGAATTCCCCTGACAAAGAGAGTACTACAGTTTTTATAGAATAGGAGCATGGCAAAGGTGACATGATTCATGGCATAATGTTTCTCCAAAATGACTGGTTCTTCATATGTATAATTCTCTGTTACTAGGTAAAAGCAAATTTGGATTTCTTGATTCTTCTTCTTCTTACTTAAGCTTGTTACTCAAGTCATGAGGTTATATTTAGAAAGCCATCTAGTCTTTTCGATCTGCATCCGTTATTTTAACACAGTAAATTTGGCCCAAGTGTTAAACAAGCAAATTTTTCCAACATGCAGCTTCCAAGTTTTCATAGTGCATTGTACTGCTCATGCAGCTCTACAGTTGAGCCAACTGAGAATATAATCAGATCTCCTAAACTGTACTTTTTTAGTAGTCTTTGGAAGTCCAATTCATTCTAGTGAATTGCTTTGTTTGGATGTAATTCAAGTGGTTCGAAAACAATTCACAAATTCATTTGAGTCCCTGAGCAGCATTTTATTTTTTGTAGAAAAATATTTAGTTACATGCTGCTATTCATCATGCTATTCAGCCGGCATTCTGACGTAGAACCTTGAAGTGCTGCACTGTGTTTATTACGTGAACAGTGTAGGAGACTGACATGGAAGAGAAGAAATTGTTGTAGAAATTTTTGTTTGTTTTTTGCACACAAAAAGTATTCTTGTTGCTTCATAAAATTAAAGATGAACCACTGTAGTCACATGGACAATTTTAACGATGTCTTTACTACCTTTCTGGGCCTTGAAAGTGGTAATAATGTTGCAGTCTATCGGAGGCCAGAAATAGGGCTGGACGATTAATCGAAAAGTAATCGAACTCATTTTCTCATGTCGGTTATTTCGGTTTTTTAATCCTGTTAATGCTTCCCCCTTAAAACATACTACCGCGTGTGTAGCCACGTGACTCCGCCCCGTCCAGTCAAAGGCATGGGAGCAACACAGAGGTGAACGCCGAGTCAACACACAGAGACGGCGGTGAGCCTTGTGTCTTCACCAAACTTTGTCAGTTTTACTGTTTGGACATTCAAGCGATTAGACGATCGCGTGCGCACAGAGAGGAATGCAGAAACTAGTTGTCAGCGCTGTCCTGTGATTCATCACTTAAGTAGCTTAGAAACTCAAAAGTTATTATAGCATATATTTTTCTACTTTTGAAGTAACTATTTACAACCCACAGCTTCACAATAGAGACGGTGTGATTAATTCACAAACGCAATCGCTCTCATTACGTACTGGTACTGTGCTAATTTATCTTTATCTGATTTACAACGAGCAGAAATCTGTAAGAAATATTACGAACCATAGATAAAATAACTGCTGAAAGTGAGCTGTTATGTTAGAGCACTCTTTCATTAGGAAAAAATATCCACCTTTAATAGTCAAGCATATTTACAGTATAAACCTTGTAAGTGAACTATGAGGGCAAAAAAAAACAAAAAAACAAAAAAACAAAATATTCGTTCATTAATCGTAATCGAGGTAAAATATTCAATTAATCGAGGTTTTGATTTTAGGTCATAATCGTCCAGCCCTAGCCAGAAAGCTCACAGATTTCATCAAAAATATCCTAATTTGTGTTCCGAACATGAACGAAGGTCTTGTGAGTTTGGAATGACATGAGGAATGATAGAATTTTCATTTTTGTGTGAACTAACCCTTTAAAGTAGTTTTCCCAACACTGCAGCTTATAGAAATAAAGACATTTCTCCGTTTTCATTGAGAAACATGTCTTACCCAGTAAGGGTGGAAGGCCAGGCAGCTGATGGCTCCAATTCTTTGCCCCATGAAACCATCATAGTATTTAATGTTGCTGATCACATCCCCATTGGAGTTATACACAGCTATAAACTGATTCATAGAGCCACTGGAGAGAGAATGAGAGAAAAAAAGCCATTAAATGAGTTACAAGCATTTCAGGACTGAATGATATCATGTGCATGACATTCCTCTGCATTTAATTCAGGCCCTGTAACCAGATTTCCAGGGCTATCTGATTAAGAAGAAGAAGAAAAAAAAAAAAAAAAATTGCAATTAGTGCTTTCTTTAAATAAACTGAATTCTAAATTAACTGTGTGATGTTACGAGCAGAATTATTAGTTAGTTTAGTCAAGGTTTTTTCTAAACAGCAATATTTTGCACAATGGAACTGAATGTATGAATGATATATAAGGTGCATGTGCATCTCTCACCAACATACCTGTCAACACTCCCGTTTTTGCCGGGACTCTCCCGTATTTCACACCCATCTCCCGCCCCCCTCCCGTTTTGCTATTTCTCTCTGGAAAATCCCGTAATTTGTATGGCCCAAACCTCGTTATATGAATAATCACATAAATATATTCCAAGGTTATTCCAATCAAGGCAAGCATCACAATAAACCTCACAAGAATTGAAAATGGGCTACTTTCCCATAAACTGGAGTGAGACCATAGACGTCACGATCTTTCCTGGCGTTCTGTGGCGCGTGACAGTGCCATCAGTTCAAGCAGAGTGCACTTTACTAGTTACAACATGAAATAAACATGAATGAACCTCTGAAGGTATGTTGAAAGATACAGTACAACTTAACGAAATCCGTATTGTCTCATGTAATCGCTCAATGAGTGTTTCAACCACGGAAAGACGTCAATAAAACAGATTGTGAAAAATGTCACATTTACCGTCCCATTTACCTCAGAAAATCCATACAGTGTCCAAAAACTTGTTAGTCAGCTACAAAAATGAACTTAGAGAGGAGTATTTCGCTAAATATATGCACTATAGGCTATTGCATATTCCTTATATTTGTACTTAACATGTTCTTCAATATTGAACATATGTTTGAATAAATCCGTTTTATGACAGCCACCATATTGGCTAAAAAATGAGTAGAAACATAATTAAGTCATTAAAAATGTATTATAACGTTGTTTTTAAAACTTCTTTATGTTCTTTATATAGCTTACAAATCAATTAATTTTAACCTTTAATAATATAATGATGTACCAACTGTTGCTCCTGTATAGTTTACAGCATTATTTGAGAGATATTTTTTTCTTTGAGGAAATTTGCCATGTACTTTACCTTATAGGCCCCAAATTAATCAATATTGAATCAGTAATCAAATCAAAATCAAATCGCAAGCTCCTGAATCAAAATCGAATCCAATTGTGAAATTTGTGTCAATGCCCAGCCCTAGTGTCAATATATATATATATTTTTTTAACTTGAATCAAATGTTGTTTTTCCCATTTATTTTCTTGTCAGAGTGCACCAAAATGCTTCGTTTACATGTTAAAATCACAAAAAATTTCTCATGGGGGACGATTCCCCCAGACACCCCTACAATTATTTAATTTGTCACCTTTTTCACCTCTTCTGAGTTTGCAGGTCTGGGAAAGTTGTATTTACGATAATTCCGAGAGCATGTGAAGGCAGCATAAATCACAAACGACACAGAGGGGCACACCGGCCATTTCGACCTTCAGTGTAATGTTAATGTATGTGTAATGTATTTACCCAACTGAAAAAATACATTTCCCCCCCTCATTTGGGATTTTGGTACCCAAAAGCTGACAGGTATGCTCACCAAGCGAACAGGTTTGCCTGTGGATGGATGTCCAGAGCCGTCAGTCCTTTCACTGTCTGCAAGATGTTGATTGATTCTGGCGTCCGTGGGTCAAAGAACCGCACATCTCCATTCACACTACAAGACAGGGGAACCAAATTGTGAGCTGACTACAATAAGAGAGTAAGTTCTTTGATGAAGTGATATAAATTATGTGGGAGAAAAAAGCAGTTACCTGACACTGATAATGTGTCCTTCGGGCTCCTTCTGCAAGTGTGCCTTCACCACCCAAGCACCGTGTTCCCTATATGTCATCACACGACTGGAAAAAAAAAGATATTTGGATAGTATAAGCCAATCAGGAAGCATTATCGAACACTGAACACTAGAGGGTGCTGCAGGAATAACAATGCAACATAACACAGAATAACAGTTATTTCTGTAGTTACAGCATAGTGAAGAAATCATAATAATTTTTTAGAAGGGTGTTTCTTACACTATGGGGATTTTTGGAACTGTGGACATGCACTACTATTCACTATTACTAGTCTGGTGTCAGTAAGATTTTTTTGAAAGAAATGAATTCTTTTATTCAGCAAGGACGCATTAAAGGGGTAGTACACAGAAAAATGAAAATTCTGTCATCATTTACTCACCCTCATGTCGTTCAAACCTGTATGCATGTCTTTCTTCTACTGAACATATGTATGCATTTTGCAAGTTAATGGAACCGAAACTGTTTAGTTACCAACATTGTTCAAAAATCTTTGTTTGTGTTCTACAGAGGAAAGAATGCCAGGTTTAGAAATAAAGAAATACAGGTTTGGAATGACATGAAAGTGCGTAAATTTTTAATTTTTTGAGTGGACTATCCCTTCAAATTGATCAAAATGACAAAGACTTTAACATTATGCTAGAAAATCAATGTTACAAAAAATCTATTTCAAATAAATGCTTTTCTTTTGAACTTTCTGTTCTTCAAAGAATCCTGGGGTGGGTGGGATACTAACAACATCCAACAGTGCAGTGTCTATACAAGTATCACTGGAGAATTTGGTGGAATTTCAAGAATAATTGTTTTTCAGTTAAACAAGTAATTTCTATCACAGTGTATCTTACACCACATCTCAAATATCATATTGTGTTTGAATACATTCTGTTATGGAAATAAAATGTTTTGAATAAAATGGCATACTTTATCTGCTATATATGTATCCTTTATGTATCCTAAATACATACAATTAAATATTTATTTTAATACAATATATATTTTTACATCATCATGACAAAATGACAGCATAATTTGGAAATAATCATTTTTTTCATAATAAATTTATTGTTCAAAAGTGATATTTACCTGCATCATGTCACCTATTTTAAGCATGTTATTTACTGACAATGTTATTTCTATATTATATATATATATATATATATATATATATATATATATATATTAAAAATTGATATAAAATATTTTCACACAATAAATATTGAAATTGTTTATGTATAGGTTATCATAGCTTTAAACTACAATAATACTTGAATGATTGATTTTCAAAATTTTAAGAATTAAAGTGTGAATCTAGAAAAGGGTTAAAAAAAAAAAAAAAACTATAAAAAATAGACCATTTTAAAAGTAACCAGAAGAAACACCCTTAAACTAGACTGAAAACATGACCATGAACACTCCAGCAATGTAATTTGTGACAAGGATGTCCATGTATGGATTCTGCATTCTGTGACAGAACTTTAGCATGTATGCATATGTCAGAATGCACGTTTACTTCGGTTTCACTAAACAATTTGTGCTCTTAAAGTATAGTGGCTCTCAGGCTGCATGCAAATTAATGAAAAGGAACTCAACAACAGTGTGACAGAGGAAATGTCAGCCTGAGCTGTGGGACACAGAGGTGGAGTGTTTAAAGGCGCATGAAAGAAAAGAAATAATAAGGCACGGAAGAGAGCTGATGGATGTGACTAGCCGAGGGGAAATCTTGAGTCTTTGGAAATGCTAGCACCGAAGGGAGCTGTTAAATTAGCATTATTTAAATATTCATAGGGCTTTTTATGACTTAATTACACTGTTTTCTCATGGAATTTGCAGGTGATAGTGTGTGAACACATGGAGGTATGAGTTATTGTTACAGATACTTTTGTCCAACCAAGTCCAAATGCAAGACAAAATAAGCCCAGTGGTGCTGGACAGGAGTGACATGCCTGTAGCCACCAGACTGCCTATTCATTTTCTGATCTAGCCAGTTAGAAATGATTTCAGATTTCAAGACATCTCATTTATGAATTCATACTAGATGAATACATTTATGATGCAGTAATATTACTGTTTTTAAAGGTTTCTGAGGGTTGATTCTGTGATCTGATTCTCCCCAAAGGTCAACAACAGCTCATTCCTTTATGATTCATCTGATATGATTGTTAACAAAGGTCTCTGAGTGTTGGTTCAGTAATAAAACTGAGGTGTTCTGTTTGATAGGGTAATGATTCTACAATCAGAGCTCTGTGGAAGGAGACACACCATTCGTTAGGTCCCATTCTGCGGTCGTACACCCGAACAGATCCGTCTCCAAGACCTGCAGCTACCAGTGACCGCTGAGGATCACATGACAGGCTGGTCACACAGCTGTCTGCTCCTGTTGGGATGTCCTGCAACAGAGACACAAAAGCTGAATGAGTTAATGAAGGTAAAACAACAATTTAAAACTTCAGGGCTTAAATTAAGGCTGGAAATCACCAATGCAATACAGTACATCTCAGAATACATGTCACGCTTCAGTACGCATGCGAGAACCAATGAGGTTCATTCTCGTGTGTTTCGCAGCACGTTTGAGGTTTGTTCTTGTGCAAAAATTTGGACTAAACCGCTCGATTCATATGGATTAGTTTTACAATCTCTTCATGAACTTTTTGAAGCGTCAAAGTGGTAGTTGCGTAGCTGTCAATGGAGAGTACAGAACTGGCTCAGATTTTATTAAAAATATCTTCATTTGTGTTCCGCAGAAGAATGAAAGTCTTATGGGTTTGGAACAACACAAGGGTGAGTAAATTATGACAGAACTTTCATTTTTGGGTGAACTAACCATTCAAACTAAATGAATACTTACCAAAAACAATAATACAAGGATCTGCAGTATCAGTCAATGGAAATGTTCAAGTGGGAACTTTGCAAAGTTGGAATTTTAGGGAGACAGCGAAAACAGAAAGAGCCAGAGAGTGAATGATGGGGGGAAAAAAACGTATTATCTACAGTAACTATGACCTAAGCAAGAAAGTGGTGCACATACAATGGGTTTGAAAAGTCTACACACTGCTATTAAAAAAAGCTGTCTTTTGCTATGAAAACATGAAACAGAGATAAATCATATTAGAACTTTTGCACATTTAATCTAAAGATTACAACCTACTGTATATGCAATGCCACTGAAAATCAAAGTGACAGATTTGCGAGAAGAAGAAGAAGAAGAAGAAGAAGAATCCTAACTGAACTAAAACTTAGTTGAACCCCCCTTGGATTGTACTACAGCAGACTGTTTGAATAGGAGTATATCAGCTTGGCACAACCTCACTTGGGAATATTTCAATCATGAAAACTCTCGGAACAGTTTTTAGCATGCTATTGAATATGGTAATGTTAATGTATTTGGTCTTGGCGGACAAGATCTGCTACGCTGCTGCTGTTTATTATTGCTGCTGCGGCTGCTGCTGCAGAGCAAGTATGAATTTTCTACTGTTAATAGATATACAGACAAGCTGCTGTGAGCATGTAAGAAATGCTGCTACTCCATAAATAGACATGCATAAATCCCCTAACAGTTCTAATCAGGTGAAGTTGGGGGAGATGGAGACTGCATGTAAAGGACCTATCAGCCTGTGCCCTCTAGAGTTTCATGACTGAACTAGATATTTTCCCACTCTTCTTTGCAAAAACATTGCAGATCAGTAAATTGCGAGGCATCTCCTGGGCACAGCTCTCTTCAGGTCCTCCCACAACTTTACTCTGGCTGGGCCATTCCAAAACATTACTTTTTATTTGCTGAAGCCATTATTTTGTTGATGTAGTTGTGTGCTTTAGATCATTGTCATTCTGAAAGGTGAAAGTTATCTTCATTCTCAGCTTTCTTGCAGATACCAGAAGGTTCCTTGCCAAAAATCGACTGGATAATTGGAGCTATTCATGATTCCCTCCACCTTCACTTAATCCCCAGTTCCAGCTGAAGAAAAGCAGCTCAAAGCATGATGCTGCCACCACAATGCTTCACCATAGGTATGGTGTTCTTGGCCTTGTAAGACCATAACACATTTTTCCATGTGGTTTTGGCAGACTGGATATATGTTTTTGCAAAGTTCAGCCAGGCTTGGATGTTTTTTTTGTTTGTTTTTTTTAAGTCAGAAAAGTCTTGTGTCTTGCCACCCTGCCCCATAGCTTAGACAGATGGAGAATACGGGAGATAGGCACATGCAGGGAGCAACCAGTACTTGGTAGAAAGAGTTGAAACCCTTAATGTTGCTGTAGGCCTCTTGACAGCCTCCCTGACTAGTTTTCTCTTTGTCTTGTCATTCATTTTGGACATTTTTCTTGATAATGTCACTGTTGTGCCATACTTTCTCCATTTGTTAATGACTATCTTTAATGTGTTCCATGGTATATCTAATTCCTTGGAAATTTTTTGTAGCCCTCGCCTGAGCGATACCTTTCGACAATAAGTTTCCATTGATGCTTCGTAAGCTCTTTGTGGCCCATGGCTCTTGTAGTAGTATGCAACCAAGATGATGTCAGAAAACTCTCAAAAGAGATGTATTTGGAGTTAATCAGAGTCACTTCGGGTGTACTATTTCACATGAGCTTGATGATTAGTTAATTCTGAGAACAGTCACATACCTAATTATAAAAGGGTGTGCACATTTATGCAGTTAGGTTATTTTAAGTTTTTATTTTTATCTTTTTTTTCTGTTAAATGTGTCACTTTGGTTTTCGGTTACATTACACAGGTTGTAATTTTTACATTAAAAGGTGCAAAAGTTCTGATATTATTTATATTTGTTTATTTTTTACATCACAATAACCAGCTGTTTTAATAGGGGTGGGTAGATTTTTTTTATTTCCACTGTAAATGATAGAGCTACAAAGCTTGCCTGGGACCGATGTGTTTAAGATAAAGGGGTGTGTGTGTTTGTGTGAAGTACCTGCACTTTCATTTCTCTTTCTGTATCCCAGATCCGTATGACTCGAACGTCACCTGACGTCATCAAGAGGCCAGTCTCCTGCTCCCAGTCCACTACCATACCTGCACCTTCAAGAGAGAGTAGGGAAGGTTTCACACATGCACACTCAAATATATGACTCCCTAGGCTCTCCTGACATGTCTGTACGATAAAAGAGAATACAATCACACACTCACCTTTTGGTTGTTTTTCAGAATGAAAATATGGGTGATATTTTTGTCACAACACTTTCATGAATTGTGACATAAAACACTGAATACTTAGATGCACCTCTTAACCACTTATTTTGCAATGCAGAAGTAAGCTATTTTCGGTGAATGTTGGAGACTTTCAATTCATTAGACGCTATAGGTAAATAACTGGAAGAAGAACAAAGTTCAGTAAACAGTAAAACTATTTGATAAAGGTAAAGATATAGTTTTAAAAATCATTTTCAATTTAAAAGAATAGCAGAGTCTACACCACAACTATAACAAAAACGGCAAAGAGGAATGATATTGTTGGAATCACTTTCAAAATAATTTTTTTCAAGCTGACAAACGATAAAAACATTGACAGCCAAACAGAATCCATCCTGCTTTAAAGTGGCAGGTGACAAAACTGCAGCACCTTAGAATAAACAGGACAGTATTATACATTGGTGTGGGGTGGTAATGTAGTTATAGTGTCGTAATATAGTTATGTATCGTTATAGTCATCGTTCTTGATGTGAATGGGCCTTAAAGGGTTAGTTCACCCAAAAATGAAATTTCTTTATTTCTTTTAAGTACTCACACTCATGTCATTCCAAACACGTAAGACATTCGTTCATCTTCAGAACACAAATTAAGATATTTTTGATGAAATCCGAGAGGTTTTTTTTTTTTTTTTTCCCCAAAGAAAGCAATGAAATTACCACATTCAAGGTCCAGAAAAGTAGTAAAGATATCGTTAAAATAGTCAACGTGACTACAATGGTTCAACCTAAATGTTATGAAGCAACTAGAATACTTTTTGTGTGCAAAAACAAAACAAAAATAACAACTTCATTCAAGAATTTCCTCTCTATCCTGTCATTCACCTACGCAGTTTATGTTGAAGACACATTGCCGAGCTTCCGTGTTCTATGTCAGAATGCAGACTCTGTATTGGCCGGCTCCTGCGTCAACATCACACGCATGCGTCGGCCAATACTGAGGGATATTTATGTCGGACGTAAACATGGAAGCGTTGCAATGCATCAACTGTGTAGGAGACTGACGGGGTAGAGAAGAAATTGTTGAATAAAATCGTTATTTTTGTTTTGTTTTTGTGCACAACAAGTATTCTCGTAGCTTTATTACAAGGTTGAACCACTGTAGTCATGTTGACTATTTTAACAATGTCTTTACTACTTCTGTGTGTATCGTTATAGTCATCGTTCTTGATGTGAATGGGCCTTAAAGGGTTAGTTCACCCAAAAATGAAATTTCTTTATTTCTTTTAAGTACGTGATATGTGGTAATTTCGTTGCTTTCTATGGGAGATAAAAAACTTCTCAGATTTCATCCAAAATATCTTAATTTGTGTTCCGAAGATAAACGAAGGTCTTGCGGGTTTGGAACGACATGAGGGTAAGTAATTAATGACAGAAATTTCATTTTTGGATGAACTTTAACTCACACCTTTAACTCATGAAGTGTTTGGTGCTCTTAAAGCATTATGGTCAAGTCATTATGCCCTGTCTGGTCATTCTTGTGACAGTAAGAACGATGTGAACAAAGGACAGAAGCAGAAGAATAAAACTGCAATTATTCACTGAGTTGTAAACACTGAAGTCACACAAGTTAGAGATGTGGTGGTTCATCAGAGATGAGCTGATTTCATTTATGATCCAGTGATATGATTTTTTCTTTGAGCTCTTTGAGAAACTCAGTTATTAGATTCTCTTTTACGGCTAAAAAATGTCATTGTACATTACACACTATTGTGGATAGACTACAGATTATAGACAGTGACAGTAGTTCAGTTTTTAAACAACACTCCAATTTCAATGCTCTCATTTTGGTAGCTGCAAACTTTGTTTATCCTCATTTCTTGTATTTAATGTAGTGTGAGTCATATTTGGTTTTTAAGGATAAGGGCTTGTATATGCGAATATACACCACACACCATAGTTTTATGTGCTTGCTGAACATTTAATCTCAAAATCATGAGCATTATTAGGGAGCTGATTCTCCCTTTGCTGCTATAATAGCTTCCACTTTTATTGGAAGGTTTTTCATTATAAGTTAGAACATGCCTGTTGGGATATTCTCGTATTCAGACAAAAGCATCAGTGAGCACCAGGTACTGATTTTGGCATTGCAATTTAACCGAAACATGTTCAGTAGGGTTCAGGTGCTCGATGTATAAACGTACAATGTGCATTGAAATATGTGTACAGAATTTTCTAAGCACATATCAGGATTTGTAAAAAATAAACATGGGGTAAATAAGTGCACACCGTCCACACGCTAGACCAATGCATGCACACTCGTTAACTGGTGTGAGTGAAGTAGTGAAGTAAACAAAATTATTTTAAATTCTTTTCTCCATTTAATATACACATTTATAATTAAATATGCCACTCTCAATAATGGAGTTAGATTAAATCAGTATCCAGAAGTTAAATATATTTATAAATTTAAATAGATATATTTGTAGTTGATGCGCTGCTTTTTAACACTTTTCCTGTAGAATGCTACTGTTTTAATGACAGAATTATAACAAGAAACCGAGAGAATTGCTTGGCGCATAATAATATCTATATACTGATTTATTTTAAATAGTAGAACAGAAAATATTTTCATAGGAATAATGATCAATGATGCACACTCGACTCTGATTAAGATGGCTAAGCAACATAGGCAGTGTAATGACAGACACTCACAGACTCTTTGGGTGGTCGAACTGGCTATAGGTCTGATGACACAGTACTGTACAACTGTATGCAGGTGTGCTATTTTGTGTGCAGACACACAAAATGATGCCTAATGATGACAGCTTCCACAGTCTTCCAAGCATTATGAAAATGCATATTTGAAGGAAACAGTATGATTTACACGTTTTATTTTTAAAATATTCTGTGTGAGGCACTGATGTCAGAGAATTGTTAGATTGCAGAATAAGTATCTGTTAGTTTCCAGTAAAAATATCCAAACATTCTAAAACAGATGTTTATTTTACCAGCAAAACTGCATGTATTAGTTTTGTTTAAAACAATTAAAATATTTTGCCAATAGGAATAAACGAGAAACATTCTTCTCTGAAAAATGTCTCTAATTTGTTTTATGTATTTTGTCTTATGGATATTTGAATTAGGGGTGTGCAGTGGAGCCAATATTTGTATCTGCAACAATCTCAAAATTAGCATAAAAAAAATTATCTATCGGTATTTGGATAAAACTGGAAGTGGGCGGAGTTTAACAGTTCGTAAAATTACTTGAAAAGGCTGTTTTAAATGTAGATTCTGTTCCCTGCGTAGTTAACATTTTACAAATATGCCTTGTATAATCCATAGAATTTATTTATTTTTTTTTTTAAATTACAATTGTAACATTTATTTAAAGGGCACCTATTATGCAAAATCCACTTTTACATGGTGTTTGGACATAAACGTGTGTTAGCAGTGTGTGAACACAACAACCCTTTGATGATAAAAATCCACCCACTCCTTTTTTTTTTTTTTTTTTTAAATCCCCATAAAACCAAAGCAGTCTCATTAGATTCTCTGAGCAGTGTGACGTCACACTCAGGCCGTGCCCACGGCCGCTGACTGACAGTCCTGCATTAACATAGTTTTCGCCCTCAGTGAGTTGTACGCTATCCGCCATTTTATCCGTGCTCGAGCAGCTTTACCGACAACAATGTCTCGTAAGCAATCCCGGTGTTCTGTTGTTGGATGTAAGAGTGAACACAGGAGTCTTCATTTTCTACCAACATCTGAGCCATTGAGGATGCAGTGGATTAGTTTTCTTTTTGAAGGTAATGCACCCCGAAATATACCTAAATTTGTTTATATCTGCACAAATCATTTCACTCCAGACTGCTTTGTGAGCGATGGTCAATGCAAAGAGACAATACAAAACACATGTTCTGCTAAAAATTTGTTACTCAAGGATGGATCAGTACCAACTGTTCGTGATCCAGCTTATAGTTTCCAGAGCGATACTGGTCACAGCAGCAATGAAGGGGAGAGCACACACTTTATTACAGCTTTACAGTTGTTTTACGGATAAAATTTTTTACCAGTTTATTAAGCACCCCCATGGAAAAAAAGAATAAGGTCTGTATATATTTGTTTACTGTTAGTTGTAACAAGTGTTTTGTGTAATTCGACTGCTGTGCATGTTGATGATAATGCAAAGGGAGAGAGAGAGAGTTTATGGATAAGACTTTAACGTGCACTTCTTGTACTGTGTTTTATTCAGCTCTTACAGTGATTTTCTGGAGTGAAAACGGACGCTTCATCTTTTGTGTGATGTAAAATAAACTTCATAAAACTCATCAGTAAAGTTTTGACCATCATTTGGACAGGGTCCTCTACAACAGGCTTGTACTAATAGTGGATAAAAGCAAGATGACAAGTTATAACCGTAATTAAGCTAAACTGTACCTGTTCTATCTCCATGCAGCATATATTCTCTGGCTCTGTAGGCATCATTGTCTGACTCCAGTTTGAACTGAACACCATTACTGACAGTTTCTGACATTTGCAGTGCTTGAGATTGTCCTGTTTGTTTGTTGCATGAGCTCTTGAAGCTCCGCCCTCTTCTTGAGATCAGCAGCTCATTTGCATTTAAAGGGACCCACACAAAAACGGCGTGTTTTTGCTCACCCCTATATGAAAAAACTATAAAAACTATATGATGTAAGCTTTATATATGTTTATTTTGGGGTGGAGACAGGGAGGGGGTGAATGTATGCACAATCTTCCGCTGATTGGGATTGCTAAAATTTTGCACAGGTTCTGGTATACACAGGGCTTAAAGTTTTCCGCACCGTGCCGGATCTCCAGCGTGCGGCATTTGGCTGCGGAAAAAATATAGTCCTACATTTGTCTTGACTTCCTATCGTGCTTCATTTCATTCATAGTTTGTACTCATTAATTGATCATATTGTACAACGTTTTAAACATTTAAACAGACATCGAATAGTAGAAAGTGTGTATGATGTAGTGTTTTAGTTGATAGCAGCCTACTTTTGACAAAGCTAATTTCTGAGAGACGCAAGAGAAACGCGGCTATTTGATTTACGAACGCGCTGCTCATTAGAGTTTTCACCCATTTGTGTATCATATCGTCTATCATCTTGCAAGGTTTAAACATTTAAATACATATCAAATAGTAGAAAATGTTTATGATGCAATATTTTATTGATGTATTAGACTCATTTTGTCAAAGCTCTGATTTCTGAGAAACAAACAGCGCGGCTATTTGATTTGCGCTGTGCTCAGTTTACACTCATTCACTTCACACACACATTAGCCTATTGCGTAGTAATTTTAGAGATTTGTGTAATTTTATGCTATCCCTCGGCTCCCCTGTTATCCATCAAACATGAGGAGTGACTGACTATTTTCCCATATACTAGAGTGAGACCATGGACGTCTCTCGAGCTGTTGCGATCTTTCTTGGCGCTCTGTGGAGTGACAGATCGCTGTAGCGCTTCAGTTCACGCAGAGAGCACATGAACTGACCACATAGCCTACCTGTCAACACTCCCGTTTTTGCCAGGAGTCTCCCGTTTTTCACACCCACCTCCCTCCCCCCTCCCGTTTTGCTATTTCTCCCGGGAAACTCCCGTAATTTGTATGGCCCAAACCTCGTTATAAGAATAATCAAATAATTAAATTATTCCAAGGCTGTCCATTTGCCAGATTTTGTATGAAACGCATTCTACTCGCGCAATCGACACATCATACAAATTCAAACCCATTTGTGACCTCAACCTGGCAACCTACAACCCCGATGCGCTGTTGATATCTGCGCAGTCGACGCGAGAAGTTGAATCAAGGCAAGCATCACAATAAACCTCACAAGAATTGAAAATAGGCTACTTTCCCATAAACTGGAGTGAGATCATAGACATCACGTCTCTGTCGCGATCTTTCCTGGCGTTCTGTGGCGCGTGACAGCGCCATCAGTTCAAGCAGAGCGCAAAAACCGATCATCTCTTCCATTTTATTGTTAAACATGAAATAAACATGAATGAACCTCTGAAGGTATGTTGAAAGATACAGTACAACTTAAAAAAATCCGTACCATGTCTCATGTAATCGCTCAATGAGTGTTTCAACCGCGGAAATACGTCAATAAAACAGATTGTAAAAAATGTCAAATTTACCATCGCATTTACCTCAGAAAAGCCGTTCAATGTCCAAAAACTTGTTAGTCAGCTACAAAAATGAACTTATAGAGGAGCAATTTGCTAAATATATGCACTACAGGCTATATCCCTTATTTGTACTTAACATGTGCTTCAATATTGAATGTATGTTTGAATAAATCCGTTTTATGTCAGCCACCATTTAAATGTTTAATGAAGGAAATGTTAAATGTTTAAGAAAGAAAATCGTTTTCAAATAATGTTTTTATATTTAGCTTACAAATCGATTAATTTTAACCTTTTAATAATATAATGATGTACCAACTGTTGGTCCTGTTTACAGTATTAGTTGAGTGATATTTTTTTCTTTGAGGAAATTTGCCATGTACTTATCCTTATAGGCCCCAAATTAATCAATTTGCCCCCCCCCCTCCCCCATTTTTATGAACAACTCATTGTGTGCACACACACTCTCTTAGATTTTAGTCAGAGAGTTAAGAATCCATGTGTCTTGGTCTACTCACTTGATTAGGATATAGACTAAGAATGAGAGATTCTAGGTTCAGGTTGGGTTCTGCCTTAAAATTTGACAGTACTGGTCAGGTCACAGCATTTCCAACTTCAGTTTATTGCCCATTTATGCCTCTAGATTAAACTGACAAAAAACAACTTCCAAATGACTGCAAAGCTTCAGCTTTCACGCTGACAGCACCTTCTGAAAGGTGAGAGGGGAATTTTGTCCTGGCTGTTCTGGAGCCCTGGTTCAGTTCTGACTGTCTGTCTGTCAGTCATTCTCTCATGCTGTTCAATCATTAGAGCAAAGAACACCCTTATGAGTGTCCTAAACACACAGCCAAAAGTTATGTGGATCAGGACAAGCTGTGACGCTGAAACTGAAGCACTGCTGCCCTACTTTCAAAACTTTTGCTGTCTATCAAAAATCCAATCTTGGGGAAGAGAAAAACTCCCTCACACTCATCCCTCCAAACACTGCTGAGATATAACCAGAGAAGCCAAGGGAGAATTTCACATCAGGAATAAAAAATAAAAAAAAAAAACTTTATGAAGCACATTCATCACGTTTGTTTTGTCTTCACTGGTCGGAAATTCCAGGGTTATGCTTAACTGAATGAACTTGCATCAAGTAATATGAACTTTCAAACAGCTTAACTGATATGATACGCAAAAAGACATTTGCGCATAGTGCACACATATAATACATATATACCACACACTTTAACGTTCTTATTAACAGGAATATGCATGTAAAATTCGCATCCAGTTGCACAATACGCACATGCACAAAGAATGGTCTGATTCAGGTAAGATTAATACATACTTATGCTGATGGTGAAACTGCTCAGTGAATATTACTGAAGGCATAAGGTTATATAATATTTTTAATACCTTTCTTCATATGTGTGTTATAATAAACAAGAGCAATGAGAAAGCCCACACGAAATCCACGTTTCAACACGTTCCACCAATCGTAAATTCCTACAGATTCCACATCCCTTGTGTGTTTATTAATTTTAGCTAAGAGCATCACACTATTAGTTCCAAATTAGTTTCTCCACTAAATGAGCTCTGCAAAAAAAAAAAAAAAAAAAAATTATATATATATATATATATATATATATATATATACAAATCTCTCACAATCGAATCTGAATGGATCACCAACAAAGAATAATTTTCAAATTAAATACTGGACAGATTTGACTTCCACCAGCCAGAATTGCAGAAAGAATAAAAAGAGGCAATCAGATGGATGTAGATGTTAGGCTGTAACTGGGAATGGGAAAACATTAGCGGCTTAGTCTCATACATGCAAACACCAAACAGAGGTGAAGGAAAATAAGAGAGAGAAGCACTCACCTCCCTGCTTACTTCTGTCAAGATAGATTGAGACCCGTCGGGCCAAACCTGTGAGAAGAGAAGCGGAAGAGAGGGGAAGAACACAGGAAGGAGATCAGGAGGGACGGTCAGTATATCAGCCAGAGGACACCACAGTGTTAGCAAACACACCAGGATGTGATCTGTGGCACTGTCCCAAATGGTGCACTTCATGAGCACTTGTGGTCTTACAGTTGCCTTTGTGCACATATATCAGTAAAATCCACACAACAGTATGGTGGTCCTGTCTTTCAATTTAGGCTTCAGTGCTTGAGAATGCCTCCTTTGCAACCATCATGCATTCTTGATGCACACTTAGTCTACCAACAGTCACATCACCAAAGTGAGGATTTAGAGGTGGTATGCAAGGGTTTAAGGCGGCATGTGGGACTGAGCCTTATCACACACACACTTTTACATGGAAACAGGCTCTCACATATACATTTCAATTGGAGAATGCACAAACACATACACATACACACAGATAGAGAGAGCGAGAAAGAGAGAGAGAGAGAGAGAGAGAGAGAGAGAGAGAGAGAGAGAGAGAGAGAGAGAGAAAGAGAGAGATGACACCCAGTCATATTCCACCTGAATTTTATTCACCTCATACCTTATCTACACACACACACTGCAGGAAAAGGAGGGAGAACAAGGCTGTGGTTTCCCAGCATGACATCTGCCAAGTAAATCAGGTTTTCTCACTGGGAGCCGAACAGCAAGGCTGATATCTGCTCCCAGAGTCAAAACTTTGCTCATCCATCTTAAAGAAGCGCAGATGTGCAGGAGTTCTTCAGGAAAGTCAGTGGCTCAAGCATCTCCTTGCGTTCTAATGTATGTGACTGAGATTATTATGGCATACTAATGTACTATAGTTATTTTATTATTATTATTAGGTTATGCTCTAGATTCATTTCAGTTGGGAAATAACCATCCACACGCTGAGAATATGTGAATGTATTTTTCATAATAGAAAAATTGGAGGTCAAAGAGTGCAAGAATATATGCTATAAAACTACTGGCCAACAACAACAGATCTTTGTCAAAATGGTATCATAATTAAGCAGAGGTCTCCAGACTCGGTCCTGGAGGGCCACTGTCCTGCAAAGTTTAGCTCCAACCCCAATTAAACACACCTGAACCAGCTGATCAAGGTCTCACTAGGCATACAAGAAACTTTCAAGCAGGTGTGTTGGAGCTAAACTCTGCAGAACAGCGGCCCTCCAGGACTGAGTTTGGAGACCTCTGTAATAAAGGATCAGTTTACCCAAAAATATAAATTATCATTTATTCACCCCTAATGTTTCTCTAAACCTAAATTTCTTTAACAACAAAAGAAATGTTGAAGAATTTTACAGTTACCATACAGTATACAGTGGCATTGAAGTTCCATAAAAGTAGTGCGCTATAATCTAATATATAATATAGTATACTAAAGCAGGGGTTCTCAAACATTTTGGGGCCAGGGACCCTTAGAGGGGAGAACATTTTCCAAGGACCACCTCATAATTATAACAGTGATTAAGCATATGCTTGCTACAGTTTATACTCTAGTAATCAAAAAGCATGTAATTAATTGAAATTTATCAATGATTTATTAAAAGTTAAAAAAAAAAGAAAAAAGGTTACACTTTATTTTACAGTGCCGTAGTTACATTGTAATTACTCAAATAAGTATTGAGTACTATTAATTAACTACATGTACTTACTATAGAGTTACAGTTAGGGTTAGGGTTTGGTTTAGGGTTAGTTACTTGTATTATGCATAACTTACTGTTATTACTATAGTAAGTACATGTAGTAGCATGTAATTACGGCACTGTAAAATAAAGTGTTACCAAAAAAAATCAAGAAGCATGTCTAATCAATTCATACAGTAAAACTTTAAAAAAAAAAATTTCAAATGATTGCAATAACAGGGCCCTATGAAATACAAATTTATTATCAAAAAAAGTGGTAATGAAATGAAGGCTAATCTTTTAAAAAATGTAATCTTTTAAAAATGTAATGAAATGAAAAAGTAACAATTGCTTTTATTTTTGGCAAAGTGCTACACAACAGAGGTTTACTGTTAAAACTAAAACATGGAAGAAAAATTGTGTGATTATTCCTTAAAAAAATAAAGTTTTAATAATTTTATTATTATTACTATGAGAAGTACATTCTACTGTACAATAGTAATATATTTCTGTTATAAAACCACAATAGTTTTATCAAATGAAATAGTGAAAAGCTGGTGAATTCACACAGAGACGTGCAGAACATGCAGACTTCATATATAAATAGCAGTCTATTTGAGCTTAAATATTCACAGACGTAAGTACACAGTCCTACTTTTGAATTGTTCATCCAACATTTCTCAAATTCTGTGACATTCCGCATTATACAGTAAATTACATTTTTATGACTCCACAATTCCATCTGCGTTTTTTGGCATTGTGGAAGTCATAGGTCCCTAAATTTATTTTGAGGACCCCCTGGCTATGGGGAACAAACCCCACTTTGAGGACCCCTGTACTAAAGTACACTAAAGAACAGCTTTGCGTGATGAACAGGGCAAAATTTCGGCCATTTTCACTGAAAACTTTTATCTTTGGAATAGATCCCAAATCTCATTTGCACTCCCTTATATTCAAAATGTCATGTGGCAGTCGATCATGTGACAAGTAAGAGCTAATTGCCTTCAGCATTCCTGACATTAAAACTAGTCTTTATGCACTGTAATTCACACATTTGAAAATATGCAAATGAGATCTGATAGCTGTGAAAGAGAGAGATGAATAATGACTTAAGACCTGTTCACACCATGAACAATAACTATAAAGAACGATAACTACATAAGTGTCCGCATCAACAGATGATGTTGTTCTGTTTATTATTAGCATGCGTTGCAGTTATGTTGTCTGCCATTTTAAATGCTTGAATTTAACTGAGCATTACAGTTATAACCCTTGGTGTGAATGGCCCTTAACACTGTGTCCTAAAAAGACAGAAATCCAGCAACAAGCAATTTGTCTGTCCACACTAAATGTGAAAATGGAGAGTACCACAAAATCAATCACAAAACACAGCCAATCAGAATAGTTTTTCTCTTATTTGCACCTTCACACCTCGCAATGCGCTCAGCTGAAGAGCATAAAAACACAAATCTTGTAGCTTCATTCTATAATGCTTCATCAGACACTATACTTTTCATGGTTTTCAAGAATTTGAAGGATTTGCTATATAACATCTAATTCTAAACGTTCATATTCAAAATCCACATTTAATAACGAAGTTTCAAGAGTGTGCGGCTTCCTGGCACAGAGTTGCAGAAATGGAAACCGAGAGAATGACAATGTACTGTCATCTTTTATGGTCCATGGAAGATAGTAATGGTAGTTTATAGGGGTTTGGTACTACATAAGGGTTAGTAAGAGATTTTTGAGTGAACTAACACCAGTATTGTTGCCAACACCAATATTGCCGTTCCTCCTTTTCAATGACAGAGGATGCTAACTAATATATTTACAGATATTACAGGAAAAGTTAACACAGATTTTGCAGTGCAATTACAGTGATAGTTGTTAAAGAAAATAAAGGGAAGCAAAAGAGTGTCTAAGCAGCTACTATATGCAGGGGAAACAGGAATGAGAAACAGCACTAAGGATAAGGGATACAGCAACCAGACCTGGAGGACACGAGAACATTTATGATTTCTATTAAAGCTGCTGATCTTTTTTCTCAAGCATACTTATAAGCAAACCTTTTCATTTTAGAATTTAGTTAAAAGTGCCATCTAGCATGGATTTATATAAGACATGCTTCCATGCAGAAATGTATTCATGAATTTTAAATTTGGCTAGGAGTCAGTCATAAGGGCACAAGGATTTCCCACTATTTTCTGCTCTGATGGAGTTATGACTGGGCTCAGTTGTCCTAGAAACCAGTTTTAATAACAGTTCTGAGATCAGCTCTTTATGTGAGGAACAGACCAAAATTTAAATCTTTCACTGATAATGTTGCATTCCGCCAATGCTGTGTTTGCTATAAACAATGTTTACTGGGCAGCATATACCTGAAATGGTATGTGAAACAGTACAGAATATGTAAAAGTTTAGTGTGTGCAATTTTAATCCATTTTTGTGCGAATGTCTTTTGGCAGTCCAATCACATAATGACTCAAAGATAGAATGGGATAAATTCAAATTAAATGTGCATATTGTGCAGAATACAGTATACTGTAGAAATAGCATGAATAGTACATTAGTATGCCATTTCAAACACAGCCAAACTTCATTCATTATAGTGACTACCAAATTTGAACATTTGAAAAAACAAACAAACAAAAAAAAAAAACAGCAGTCTTAATGTTGTGCCTTTTGTATTCTACAGAAATTAACAACACAAAAATTATGTTTCAAAAAGTATGAGGGGCAGATGAGGTGAACTATTCCTAAAAAATGTGTCTTGAAGTTGAAGCTGACTGCACACACACACACTTATAAATGCGCACAGAGCAGCTTTATAAAAAAAAAAAAAAAAAAAAAAATTCTGAGTCTAACTGGTTTTAACTGACAGGTTGTGACAAGCCCCACTGCTGACAACTAATGTCATTCCCAGTCAGACTCATGCTGACTCTGACGTGTCCTTCAGCTGATTTCAATGTGCAATTTAATTTCTTTAAACCCCACCGAAAACAACCAGTTTGAGACAAATTCATCTAGATATAACAGATAAAGCAGGTGAGCTGCACCATCTATGAGGCTTGTCTTATTTTGATATTATCCACTGGGAATAATGAGAAGGCACTGGGACTATAATATTATTTTGTTTAGTCCTGTCAGTTTTGTAAGCTGATATGGGGAGGCTTAACATCATTAACAGACAGAACAACAATTATTTGGCAGTGGTCTGAATTTTTCAAAAGTTTTCATAAGATTGTCAGTCTGTGCTCATACAGTAAAGAATAAGAAGTTAGAGCTAATATAAATGACAGAAAAGTTAGAAGCAATACTATTATATATAATATAAAAAAATATTGATCAAAAGTAAGCTTAGCCACCTTTGTAGCTTAAAATGTAATGTAAAGTGTAATGTAAATTATATGTTTATCCCAAAAATAGCTAAGATTTTGGTTAGGAGAATAAATACATTCATACAAATGTTGTTCAACACAAACAATTGTGAAATAGATGCAACTGCCAATTTGTCTTACACAACAGCAAACTGAGGAAACTAATACAATGACTAACATTCTGCTTTCATACCAGAGTACCCATGGGCATCTATACAGTCCCGCATCATGCAGTAAGACTGGAAATTCCGACAGCTTTTTCCAAACACTGGCCAAGTGGGAGGTAGATGGGGAAAAGAAACTCAGATGAAAGGAGAAGAGTGGTATGAGTGGTACAGTGTGTGTGAGTGTAAAACCAAACCTCGTGTGGTGGGCAGCATGTCGGACAGCCCCTGCCATGCTGTGACCATCTCTGGATTTCTCTGGTCAGCAAAGTTCTTCCAAATCCGCAATGCTCCGTCATCTGCAAAAAAGTGGCATGGTGAAAGTCAGCACAGAAACTAACAAAGATGAGACCCATTCAAAGCCTGCGTCAACATGATTAATAAGTGAACTGACCAGTAGCAGTGAGGAGGAGAGAGCAGTCATGCCCATTAAGGTACTCCATGGATGTGATGCGTGTGTATCGTGGGTTCCCATTGTAAAAATAATCCAACCTCTCTCCTTTCTCCCAGTCCCAAAAACTGCACACACACAGAGAAAACAATTTTAATACAGTTCACTATGCTTATATTCAATTAGGAATAGGAATTATATTCAATTATTTTCATTTACATGCAACAATATAGTAATAAATGGTAACAAAAATGAATATTTACCATATATATATATATATATATATATATATATATATATATATATATATACACATATACATATATATATATATATATATATATACACACACACACACCGATCAGGCATATCATTATGACCACCTTCCTAATATTGTGTAGGTCCCCCTTTTGCTGCCAAAACAGCCCTGACCTGTTGAGGCATTGACTTCCACTAGACCCCTGAAGGTGTGCTGTGGTATCTCCACGTGATGTAAAAGAAAATGTGATTTATCAGACCAGGCCACCTTCTTCCATTGCTCTGTGGTCCAGTTCTAATGTTCACGTGCCCACAAGTGACGCTTTCGGTGGTGGACAGGGGTCAGCATGGGCACCCTGACTGGTCTGCGGCTATGCAGCCCAATACGCAACAAACTGCGATGCACTGTGTATTCTGACACCTTTCTATCAGAACCAGCATTAACTTCTTGAGCAACTTGAGCTACAGTAGCTCGTCCTGTTGGATCGGACCACACCGCCCACTAACAGGTGTACGGTGTACATTTTAGGACATCCTCTGACCTCAGTCATACAACGAAAAGGTGTTATGCCTCAGACTAAAAGGCTTCAGTCACTGGACAAAAGGTCTCAGGAAAAACAACGTTAGGTGTCAGGTCTCGTACAATTAGGCATCGGACGATACAGCCTCAGACTAAAAGGCATCAGACATTAAAGCTTCGGATGAAATGAACTCAGTCAAAAAGGCATCAGACGAAACGGCTTCAGATTAAAAGGCATCAGACATAAAGGCATTGGATGAAACAGACTCAGAAGGAGGCAAATTGCCCTGCCTCAATGTGACGTCACATGCACACAGTTTTCTATCTGTTAAATGTTACCTTAAGTTGTATAAAACATGTCCCTCTGAGATTATTTTGTAAATTTGTATTATTCTCTAGTTTTATTTGCACATTTAAAACGTTAGTTAAAAAGCACATTGCAACTTGTGTTACAAACTATCGTGAAAATTAATGATCATAGCATTACATTTTATTATAGTAAAAGTGTGGTACAGTAACTGTTTTTTGGCGGATTGATACTATTTGTATAACAATAGTTTTACTACAAATACCACAAACTATAGTGTGTTACCATGGTTAACAAC
Source organism: Mylopharyngodon piceus (assembly GCA_039654765.1). Classification (NCBI taxonomy): domain Eukaryota; kingdom Metazoa; phylum Chordata; class Actinopteri; order Cypriniformes; family Xenocyprididae; genus Mylopharyngodon; species Mylopharyngodon piceus. Next base: position 6,652,773 of record CM077460.1, on the reverse strand, counting down.
AATAATGTTTTTGGGTTTATTTGTAGTAAAACCATGGTTAATTTTTATAAGGGAAGTAAAAAATCTTTTGAGCTATTAGACTGCGTTGTTATAAGCACAGCTGGTTTGTGTACAGAGGTTACCAGGGAAACAGCTTTATTTCTGCTGTCAGAGAGTCGATTACATTTTCATTCAGCCCATTGCTGTTTTTCTGCAGACCAATGTGAAAATCATCATGTTAAAACCTAGCCAGTGTAATATTTAATTAAAGCTGTAAGGACAAAATATCAGGTAGCCTACAGCTTACCTTTGGCCTCTCTCTCTCTCTGCTTTTTTTATTCGTTTTTAATTCTCAAATAACAATAACAAAGAACATTGCCAAGGGACTACATAAATAGCCTACATAAAATGAATAACATCAATAGTTAGATTCTACATAATTAAAACACACACACACACACACACACAACATCAATTTGAGAATAGTTACAGTTAAATATAAAAAAGGGGAACAAAGAAAAAGACAACTCAAGGATGGCATTATGATGGGATTAAAGCCAAGACAAAGTTGCATGACTGAGGTCTGAGGATGTCCTAAAATGTACACTGTACAGGTGCCGTGATGGAGATATAATCAGTGTTATTCACTTCACCTGTCAGTGGTCATAATGTTATGCTTGATCAGTGTATATTGCTAAAACATTTTGAAGCATGTACAATGTAACAGAGATGCCTTGAACCTTTCTGAGTGATGACACAAATTAAACACTGAATCAGTGTTTTTAACTGCATCAATTTTTATACTTAAAACCTCATCAGCATTTTTACAAATGAGGTTTAAATCAGAGAGGTATTAAAATATCAGTCTTAGTGCTTTTATACTCTGTCACAACTATAGAGTTCTGACACAGGGAGGGTGTGCAAAAATAGCCTAAATATGGCATAAAAGGACATTTTTTAATTACCACAAATAATTACTAGACTAAAAAAAAAAATATTCAGTGCTGCTCAATTTTATATTTCTAACAGAATTTTGTGAGACTATAGACCTTGATAATTTGTATTGTAATACAACTGAACTGTAAAATAAATGTAAATGAAAAAATAATTATTTCATAATAAGTATATTATTTTACTAAGTATATTATGTCCACAAAAATGTTGGAAATAATGTGAATATGAAAAGCATAACTGGTGCATGTTACATTCCCAAATGCAGAGATGTCACTGTGAACTGGCCTCCCTGAGATAACAAAAACGCAGGGTTATGAGCTGCTTGCACAAACACAGTGCAGCACTTCACATTGAAACATGCAGAGCAATAAACAATATACTTATTTAATTAAATCATAGCCTTTTATGATTTGATAAATGCATTAACCCATAATGCAAGTTCGTTTTTTGTTCGATTTACAGGTGCTTTGCCAAATCAGTGGCACAAATCACAACTTTATAGATGCTATTAGAAGAAGTGTAAATATATTTTCGATTCATTTTGAAACTGGGTCGGAACAGATTAAAAAGTGGCAGGTAATTCATGGAAATCACTGTTCCATATGCAATGCTATGAAAAGCATAGATATCTATCATCCGCTCCTACACAAGTGGCATTATTTGAAAAATGAAAGTCCAACTTTCATTACAGTCTTATGCTTGTTCTTATGATTGCTGATGCCTCTCTATCAAAGTGTTATGATTATAAATGAATGTGGATGTGTATATTCCAGTCACTCACCAGATTGAGTCTTTGTCAGCTACAGCAATGCAGGGGTTAAATGGATGGAACTTCACCACTGATGGCACTCCTGGGTTTCTATTAATGAATATCTGATCATCTAACCGTGTCACTCCTAAAAACGAGAAGGATGGGTAAGAATTTTGATCAGTTAGAACATTCTTAATTAGTGAAATGTTGAGCTTTTGGTTCCTGAGGAAAGTGAATAAGGGTGACACTACTAAACTTCAGTGTGAATCTTCCAGATTAGAAAAAAAAAAATATGCATGAAGGAAACTCAGAGGGAATTGAGGATTTGATTCAGTTCCTCCAGCTAGACTGAATGAGGGCAGCCCCACTCTCGGTTTCAGAGGGGTGGATGATGGAGAGTGTGATGAAAGGAGAAAGACATACGAGCGTGAGCAGGATCCTCTGCTCTGACGCAATCAGTCCTGCTCACTTGTGTGTGTGTTCCGGCATTGACGCAAGCACGTTAGCTATTCCGTTTGAGACTCTGCTGACTTCAGACAGGGAGCCAAGCACATTGCTTTCTTTTAAGCTTGTGGCTTTCACAAAGAAAAACTACATCATATAACTAGTTCACCCAGTTCCACTTGTAAAATCCACATCATTATTACCCAGACGCATCTAATAGAGAGTCAGAGCAGAGCAATAGAGAGTCAGAGCATCTCTTCAAGAGATTTACTGTAGACTTAAGTGAAATGACAGTATCTGCTGGAAGTTTGAGCTTTCAGGTTGTCTTTTAAACATTTATTTGGTATCTCACTATGGGAATCGTCTCGGGCATGACCAATCCTGGAAGTACCAATAACATCATGTCTGTCAGTTGACAGACCAATCATGACAGGAATGTAGGACTCCTGCCTCCCTAACATATATCACTGCATAACTGTCCCTACTTCATTCTCTTCTGAAAGCTAACATGTTTTTCAGATGATGCTTAACTGTTTTCAGACAAGCAGCCAAGGTACGTCGACGAATGCTTCTCTTTTTGATAACGGGCATATTCACTGTCACTGTGGATTATTTGTGCTAGGGATAACTAGAGATTTGTCATGTTATGGATAATTCTGTTTCTAACTGTTCTTTTATAGCAACTGCTAGTTCAGTAAGCGGCGGAGCAAGGAGAAAAAGAAGACTTGCATTCATTTTTTTCACATCCAGGCAGCATGTTGAACAAAGAGTCCTGTTCATGTGGAACTTGACCTAATTGAAATGTTCCGGAAGGCAGCAGCAAAACTCTGCATCAATTGGCCATTACCGCAGGTGGGCCAGTGAACGGAGAGATATCTGTATGATGGTAAAAGACTGCCATCATATGACCTGGCCATTAATCAGCTCATTTTAGCGGCCCCACGTGTTTCAAAAATTAAACATTTCTGGAACAAACACTTTTCACACAGGCTCCCTGTAAAAGGGGTTTCCAGGCTGGATGCGCACAACAGAGGAGTGATGTCAAATCCCCCTTCTGTTGAGCTGTCAGTGACATTACCTCATCCCCAACTGCAGGGCAGCCTTTTCATCTGCCTTAGCTTCACTGTCAGGATGCACTGAGCAGCTTTTGTTTGTCAGAAGATCTAACGTTCTTCTGGCCTGGCAGTGAGGGCTCTTAATGCCACCTCTCTTCTCACTGCTTATAAGGCAGAGCTTATGGAGGATATGAGGAGGGAGATGGATGCTGGGACACCAAACCCAGCTCTGGGACGAGAACTGTTATTACAGATCTCAACCTGAGAACTTCTAGGGCACAGTCCAGAGCTGTAGGTAGTGGGTGAGTGAGCACTTTGACTGGGACTGTCAAGACTGTCCAAAAGAGAGGAGGACGACTTATTGGATGCTCCAGTTGAGCCCAAAGCCCTTTCTGGGGCATCTGTCACTGCTATGCGACAGCAATGTGATATGAGGAAGCAGGAGGGTGGGGCTTTCCAAATGAGCCCAAAAGTCCACAGCAAGGGCTCCTCAACCAGCACACCCGGGTTTTGAAGCCCCCTGGGGAGTGGTCAGTTGGGCTTTAGGAGCTCCAGACCTCCTCAGCCTCAGCAGGCTGAGACACAGCCTAAACCAGCTCAGCTGAGGGGAAAACCTTCCAACACTTTTCAACAGTGTTATTATCAACAGCAGAGAATGCATTAGCTTAGGTTCTAGAGGAAGAAATAGCCTATTTCCTGGTATTTTGTCATTCCCAAGAGTGGGGGAGGTATCTGTCCCATCCCGGATCTGCAGAACAAACACCTCAGAAAGTACAAGTTCAAAATGCTGACGTTTAAGGAGTCACCCCTTCTTATACTTCCCACAGACAGATTTACGTCAATAGACCAGAAAGATATTTTCATATAGGCATCTACCAGGCACACAGACAATTCCTCAGGTTTGGCTATCGAGCCTACAAAACTTCCTTTCAGGCTCTCATTAGCACAAAAGTGTTCAGCAAATGTGTCGAAGCAGCTCTAACACTGCTGAGAATGTTTGGGCTCAGAGTATCAGCTTATTTAGAAGATCTATTTCTCTAAGCTCTGTCACGGCAGAAAGCAGAGATAGATACAAAAGTACTGGTGTCTCATTTGGAGAGCTTAAACTTCAAAATATACTAGACAAAAGAGAGACCACAAACAAGAGGACAAAAAAAATCCTAGATTTAACCATTTTGCTCCTATAGTGAGTGGTGTGGCATGATGTGACAAAGACAGCACACCACACACGTACAGATTTTCAACCAGAATCCCGACTGTGAACATGGGAAATCTCGCAAAATCTCTCGAGACTTCAGAATAAACATGACGGACGATAGGTAGGAAGAAATTGCGCTGATAGTGTTTTGAATGATTTTGGTATGTTTTACAGGACACTTTGTATAAACACTCGTGCTGTTGCCACAAATCGTCAAGCTGATCCTTCATCTCTGCTGTCCAAATCCATTTAACTTTGTGCTGTGACATGAATGCGTTTTTTATGCTTTTTTATGTCTTCTGTCAGCTTGCTTTCTGATTGGATATTGTTTCGTTTCATGTCACAATCTCCAGAGCGTGCGTGCGTGCGTTTGTCCTCGGGGTTGAATGTTGAATATTTACGATTCGCGATTGGGGCGCCTCCGATGTTCTTCTGAGCAGATTCAGTCACTCTTAACACACCTCACACCACAGGAAAATCTGAAAAGATAATCTGTAGAACCATCAAGATATTTGGGACATTACCTAGGATTGTCGGGAGGGGAGAAATCGGCCCAAAATCAGCCCGATTATCTTGTGGTGTGTACCCAGCATAAGTAGATCATAGAGTCCTTTGGTGCAATTGGTTTACGATCAACTTAGGTTCACTATGCTTTTGGGAAACACGGCCCAGGTCAATTTGCAGCTCCCATTCAGACTATGTTTACGTCTTCTGGGGCTAAACTTGACCATTTCCGTCAATCCAATGGGACTGCTGCAAATGAGAGAGTTTTAGCACTGGATAGCAGCGCTTTGTCTAAAGCGCCACCTCAATCGCAAAGTTTCATCACTCTGTATGCACACTCTCCATTGTTGAAGAAATCACTCGTTCCTTGAATCAGAGACTTCTTTGGGGGCAGTTTTTATGAGAAAGGTGGTGACGACAGATGCATTGCTCACATGTTGGGGTGCGTTGTGCGAGAGCAGAATAGCTAAAGGAAAATGGCCTGTCTCCCTACTGAATGCACACATAAACTTCTTGGAACTGTTAACAGTGTTTCTGGCTTTGTACAGTTTTGTACACATTTTGATCAGATTATGTTTTAAGGGTGTTTCAGTTCAGTAAATTTTAGTGGGGCAGCAAGTTGGGCTTTACTTGTGCTGGGCTTGGGCTTTACTTTATGCTGTGATGTACAGTATATTAGGGAGGCAGGACTCTTGCATTGGTCACGCCGAGGCGATGCCCATAGTGAGATACCTCAACTCATGTTATCAGAGACTTGGGTCCAAATTCTGAGTATATATGCAATAAGGCTGCATAAAAATTTTTATTTTCTTGTGTAAGTGGCTCTTGATGCTGCTTTGGTTCTGTGTAAATGAAATGCAGCATCAGTGCAGCTTTAAACTTGTCATTTTCATAAGAGCATATAATTTATAATTTTATATTTCTATTTTGAATTTTCTATAGTCTATTTTCCTATTGTTTCTCTATTCATATTTCTATATTTAAAACAATAATTTTATAAGATTATTTCTGCAATTATTGTTGAACATTATTACAGTAATTAAGTAATTCCCTTGTGTGCCTGTTTAAATGCATTTTTATGAAATACTGCTTTATTCTGCCTTTGCAGTGTAATGAAACATTTTAAACATTTTGTGAAATATCAAGTAATATCACAAGTTACTCAGCTCAATATAAAAGATTGATAATGCAAATTGTACAGTATATACCTACTGTATATGACAGTACTTAGGTTAGATTTAGGTAAAGTTGTAGTCTTTGTTGTCAGTATATAACAAATTCTGAAGTTTTACAGCTGGAAACTGGTAGTTGTACCTCTCTGAGTGATGCGTTGGCTTTGTCTGCGTACTCGAGCATTACGTAAAAATCTCCACTCCCTCTCCTTATGAACCTGACTCTCCAAATCATGCTCTTCTGGAATCTGAAAGAGAGAAATAAATTCAATTTTCAAATAATGGAGCACCAAAAGGGTCACCTTGTTTAAAACCATAAACACATACAATTACAGACATGAACTTGGTTTTGACAGTTGTGAGTACAGAAACTCAAAGACTGTAATTGTTCAAGAAAACACTCAAGACTAACAGTGTTATCTCTCTAGAAGGGATATTGACTGTGACATTTTACTCTCTCTATAGTTTTAGAGCAGTAATGACTTTATTAAATTATTTACAAGATTGATACTATCAGAGAGAAAATTATAACCATGCAACCTTCTGCTACAGTATTGCATCAGACAGTGCACTATAGACCCCCTGAGGAACAATTACATTTATTCTTTGCTATAGGGATAGAAGAATTGTCTAAACTCGTTAAATAATCAAAATCAACAACATGTATGTTAGACCCTATACTGACTAAGCTACTGAAAGAGATGTTTCCGGAAGATCCTCAAAGATCCTATTCTTAAAGATGACCTATTGTGCAAAATTCACTTTTACATGGTTTGAATATAAATGTGTGTCAGCAGTGTGTGTACACAGCCACTTTACTATAATGGTAAAAATCCACCCACTCCTTTTTTTAAATCTCCATAAATCATAAGCAGTGTCTCAGAATAAGCCAGACTCTGCCCTATTAGCATAGACCCCACCCTGAGTGAGCTGTACACAGTCCGCCATGTTTATCTCCTCGCTAGAGCATTTAACAGCAGCATTCAAGTAAGAAATGTATTCTTATTAAAGCTACTAAAGTTATTTAATCAAGAGCAGTGAATAATTTTCCTTTGGGAAACTGATTACGCCATACTATTAAATCATCATTGTCATAAGGATATGTCCCAAAAACTTTCAAGCTGGCTGTTATTAGAACCTCTTAAAAAAACAAAACACACACACACACAATTGATCCTAAAGAATTAGTTAACTACAGACCGATCTCCAATCTCTCTTTTCTTTCAAAATACTAGAAAAGGCAGTATACATCACAACTGTGAGTATAAGAAGGAACTCTAAGAAGGAACAACTCACAATGTTAGAAAGAAATTGTATCTGCAAGGATTTCCAGTCATGATTTAGAATGTATCATAGTACTGAGACTGCTCTCATCAGAGTTACAAATGACTTGATTTTATCATCCGATCATGATTGCATCTCTCCATTAGTGTTACTGGACCTTAGCAGCAGCATTTGATACTATCGACCACAACATTCTTCTGAATAGGCTAGAAAATTATGTTGGCATTAGCGGACTTGCACTGGCATGGTTCAAATCGTATTCATCTAACCATCACCAATTTGTAGCAGTAAGTGAAGAGGTATAATATCGATCACAAGTTCATTACAGAATACCGCAAGGTTCAGTACTAGGACCATTGCCTTTCATCCTGTATCTGCTACCTATGGGAGATATCATTAGGAAACATGGCATTAGTTTTCACGCTGATGATACTCAGCTTTATATTTCTTTGCAGCCTGATGAAACATACCAATTCACATAATTAACGGAATGCATAGTTAATATAAAAAATTGGATAACTAGTAATTTCCTAGAACTAAATTCAGAAAAAACAGAGGATTTAAGCGAGCTCCTATCGCTTTATAATCCTTCACGTCCACTGCAGTCTCAAAATTCTGTTTACTTGATAACACCTAGAATATCAAAATAGACTGCGGGTGGTAGATCCTTTTCCTATTTAGTACCCAAACTGTTGTTCGGGATGCAGACACACTAAAATTAAAGACCTATCTCTTTAACCTAGCATACAATTAACACACTATCACATTTCTATAATACAAATCCCTTAAAGGATTGTTAGGCTGCAATAATTAGATCAGCCGGAACCGGGAATACTTCCCATAACATCTGGTGTAACTGTTTCATCATAGGGCCTGTTTACACCTAGTCACTTCATGCGTTTTTACTGATCAGATTGTTAATTGATTTATCAAGAGATTCCATTTACACTTAGCCACACAAATATGTCACCGCAAAACGGATATAAATCCGATCTTCAATTCCCGCGCTATATGCAGATTTAAAGGATTTCACGTGACCAAAAGCAACAAATATGAGCTGCATTTTATTGATCATCAGCTAATTTCAAAATCAAAGACAGCAATAGGATGTAAGATCATTTAGTCTCATTACTTTTAATGAATACGAGTGTGTTTTGAGCATCTGCGATTTACTTTCATTTTCATGCGGCAGTTTGCGTGTCGGCTTGCTGAAGAGATACTCAGCTGCGGCAACGCCTATTGCAGTAGCGCTGTCAGATCTGGCTATAACATGTTATTTAGCCTGTAACACGCTCGCACACGTTTATTTTTTTAGCATTTTTGGGAGGAGTAAAATTTACATATGTGGTTTCAACAACCAGATGCATTTAGACGTTCCGTTTTGACTGGAATGCGTCCCAGACCACCTCCTGAAGTGGTTTGAGCGATTGGATTTAAATCCATCTCAATGCATTTCAGAGGGCATTTACACCTGGTCTGGTCACGATTGGATAGCTATCCGATCAGAGAAAATGCATGAAGTGACCAGGTGTAAACAGACCCATACAAGGAATGGCATCTAGGCTAATATTTGTCTGTCTCATTCTTATCCCAAGGTTACCAAAGTCAGCCAGATCCGGTCTGTATCTAGACCAGATTGTAGACCTGCACCTAGAGATGACCACAACGCAGCACTGGATGTCAGCAGAGACCACGACAACTAGACAAGCCCTAGATACAGATCCTCAGTGAAGACCTTGTTGACTTGACAGCCATTGGCACAGATCCTCAGCAAAGACCACAAGAACCAGACAAGCCCTCTGCACAGACCCCTAAGGCCAGCTACAACTCCCCCTCCCTCCATATGTCAGCGTGATGTAATATGATCTTCAAGCAGAAGGAACTGGATGAAACATTCTGAATGATATCAATCCACAATCCGACTTGTGATGCAGCCAAGAATCATAATCACACCACATTCATTCGTTTGGCCAGAGAAGGACTGGTCCCCTGACTGAGCCTGGTTTCTTCATCATTTTGACAAGGCTTTTTTTCATCATTTTGTGACATTCACCTGATGGAGTTTGGATTTTCTTGCCACTGTCACCTTTGGCTTGCTTAACTGGGGACACTTAATATTCAGCAATATTGATTTGACTGCACTGACATTATTGGATGAGAACTGAATTGAGCTGGATGATGACATCACTGTTTTCGCCAGAGCTGCTTAAGCTGAATTGAACTCATTTGATAATTGATGAACTTGACAGAGTTATTGAACTGAACTGAATCAACACTTGATTCAGATGAAAAATTACACTGTCTTTTTTAGAGCTGCTTTACAGCAGAAATGAATTCTTTGCATCATTGATCATTATTTTCCAGTGTATTACTGTAAAGCTGCTTTGAAACAATCTGTATTGTATAAAGTGCAATATAAATGAAGGTGAATTGACTTAAATTTTTAAAAACTGTGACCGATGTTCTTTCTTCCTTTCTTGAAAGTTTGCCTCTACATTTGTAAGAATGAGGAAACTGCTCAACAAGCTAAATAAAGTGTTCAGATATGCACACACAGAGCTGAAGCCCTAAGTGAGAAAATCAGAGCTCCAGCTAATTAGCCCAGATCGATCCAGTCTTCCAGATAGGAGCTCAGAGAAAAGGGCAGATCCCATGACACAAACCCATATCCAAGCTCAAGCAAGGTAAGAAATCACACCTGTCTTTTTTCCTGGAGCTCTGGGGCTCCATATCAATCTCTTAATGAGAATCAATGATTTGTTTTTCTATGGAAATGAAGCAGTGAGCTTGTACATGTTAATTTGTCATAGTTAATGGCCTCCTCCAGAGCAGTTTTTATACCCTTTCAAGTAAACACATAGTCAAGTCACCAGCAACATGCACTTATCACACCCATCACTCTAATAGACTGGAATAGAGTTCTTCTCACTCAAGACAGATTTCTCATTTTGCACTCAAAAACCTTTATTAGATCTTTGTTATCCATTATGCACATCCCAAACTTATGTCCAGAATGTTCGCTGTTTAGTAAGCTTTCTGAACTAACACACGAGCTGAATCCAACAGATGGATCCTGAGGGGCCTTGCGTACCCCAGAATTCATTCACCAGTGATGAAAGGATTTTTCTGAGAGAAATTACACTTTTTTTACACAGATTTACACTTTTAAACGTAAGTATTGGGTTTCAACTTAGACAAATATCTAATGATACAAATGTAATGTAAAATAAAAAAACAACAATTTTTAAATTTAATCAAATGCTGACATATCTTACTAAGATGCAATTATATATAGTTTATACTATTTATTATATGCAGAAATGAACCATGGTGAACATATTTAGACAGTTCGTGAACACTGTTTTGTTTTCAGACAGTTTAATATATTTCAATATACTTTAAAAAAAAAAAAAGTCGAGTACAAACGTTATTGACACTCATCAACGGCAGCTGTCACAGTTGCTAGGCGACAAGAACAGAAAGCTGGAAAATCTCATCAATGGCTGGGAAAGAGTTAAAAGAATGCTGTGGTACCCTCATCTCTACTTCATTGTAGTCTCCTTCACCCATTCTGTCCATGACAGGAATACATCCTGCAGCAGAATATTTTTCTTAATGACAGCAAAACTGTATTATTGTCCCTGCATGGCAACCAATCTACTGCACTGTCCTAATTTCATATCTGTCCTATTATTTTGAAGTCTCAAATTTCAACTTAAATCAACAGAGTGATGCAGAGATAACATTTTTGTAGACCAACCCTGAAGTTAGCATCAGCCTGGTTCCCTCGACAAAAACCCAATAGGATTTTTCCATTAGCTTTTGGATTACTGCAGAAAACAAGGTATGTGACTAACCAAAGCTTAGGATTCTTACACGTTTTTTCATAATTTTCACAAATGAACACAACTTTTATGAATTTTGAAGTGTAAATACAAACAGCAGAAGTCAAAAGCTAAACATAGGATATATATATACGAACTACACCATGGGCGAATGACTCCAACGTCACCATCACTAAACTTCTGACAACTTGTAGAATAAAACATGAACATATCTTGAGCATGTGTTCACCACAGACCTTATTTCAAGCATTTAACCAAAAACACCCACACCCACACCCACACACACACACACACACAAAAACCCTTGACTTCAGGACGATGGAACTGGAACAGCTAAAATACTAACATGTTTACAGGTTTTGGCCTACAAAAATATGTCATCCCTGCACCACACAATATTTCATAACCATGTATCTACTTGTCTGGTAAACAACAATGTAATAAGAGTTCGGGTTTATTTTGTGATATTGACCAGCTGACTGTACATTAATCCATACTTAAATCAATCAAACGAGCACAATTATCAGCCAATGCAGAATATCAGCTGATTAACTGGCCTGCCAAATGTATCAGTTTATCACTAGTCCTAAGCTCTCTTGGTCCAGTTTTACACAATTGCAATAGAAGAAGTCAATACATTTTCCTGTTTGGTTGGGCTCAAATCATCACACTAAAAGTGGAAACTGCAGTGCATTGTGTGACGTGTTGAAAAATTTAGCATTCCAGTCAAATCTATATGCATCCTGGTTGAGAATAGGCTGGTGAAAATCATGCCGACCTCCCTCGCACCTTGACCAATCTGTTTTTTAGCATCATCCCCTATCACAACTATGGAAGCCCATTTCCGCCACTAAATAAAAAAATAAAAAGAGTAATTGCGACTTTTTATCTCAGAATTCTGACTTTTTATCTCGCAATTGTGAGATGTAAACTCGCAATTGCGAGATAAAAAGTCAGAATTCTGAGATAAAAAGTCGCAATTACTCTTTTTATTTTTTTATTTAGTGGCGGAAATGATATAAAGTCAGAATTGCGAGATATAAACTCGCAATTGCGTGATGTAAAGTCAGAATTCTGAGATATAAACTCGCAATTGCGTGATATAAAGTCAGAATTCTGACTTTTTCTTGCAATTCTTTTTTTCTCGCAATTGCGACTTATAAAGTCACAATTCTGAGATATAAAGTCGCAATTGCGTGATATAAAGTCAGAATTGCGAGATATAAAGTCGCAATTGCGTAATATAAAGTCAGAATTCTGAGATATAAACTCGCAATTGCGTGATATAAAGTCACAATTCTGACTTTTTTTCTCGCAACTGCGAGTTATAAAGTCACAATTCTGAGATATAAACTCGCAAAAAAAAGTCAGAATTGCGAGTTTTTATCTCAGAATTCTGACTTTTTTTCTCGCAATTAACTGACGGACAGTGTCTCTGTCTGTAACAATTCCGGACATCCAACATTTCTGGTGTATCCAACGATAGCCGTGCTGCCGTCCTGATGTCTGAAGCTGTGGATATGTGCCACTTCAGCTTCGTCTGTTTTATTGCGCCTCCGCCACAGCTGATTCTTATTATTATTACTATTATATTGTTATTATTGTGTCAAATTCATTAGTGTATCCATTCTGTTAAAAACAACTTTTATTCACCAAATACTTCCACTGTAATTTGCAGAATTGCATGATTCTACCCTTGAATGCCCCCATTTATGGAGCCACCAGACTTGAGTTGCAAAGTTACAAAGTTGATGAAACATGATAGGTATTGGTGTTTTAGTATTAAGCCCACTAGATGGCAGTAAAAGCTGTTTTTCTCCTTGAAACGCTGTACTCATGTACAAGGTTACCGTGGAAACATGCTATATGCATATTCCTGCATAATGCATATGTCCGGAGACTAATCTTTATGTGTCTCCTCCAGTAAAATCAAAATTTCTTTATTGGTAAATCCGCGCTAAAAATAATCCATTATGATGTCTTCCATTTTATGTAGAATAATAACGAAGCAGCAATCCTGATGGTCAGTCGCAATGAAAGGAAACGCAAGCAAAGAAAGAACTGTGAGAAATAAAGTTGCACACAATTGTGAGAAAAAAAGTCAGAATTGCGAGAAAAAAATCAGAATTCTGACTTTATATCACGCAATTGCGAGTTTATATCTCAGAATTCTGACTTTATATCACGCAATTGCGAGTTTATATCTCAGAATTCTGATTTTATATCACGCAATTGCAACTTTATATCTCGCAATTCTGACTTTATATCACGCAGTTGCGACTTTATATCTTGCAATTCTGACTTTATATCACGCAATTGCGAGTTTATATCTCAGAATTCTGACTTTATAACTTGCAAGTTGTGAGATATAAACTCGCAATTGCGAGATAAAAAGTCAGAATTCTGAGATAAAAAGTCGCAATTACTCTTTTTATTTTTTTATTTAGTGGCGGAAATGGGCTTCCATACACAACACTCTAAGCCCTTAAAACAAAGTCCTATCAACAACATCATCATAAATTCTTCCGTCAGGCTGTAAATATTAAATCTGTAAATCAAGGGCACTTGTTTTCAGTCATTGATCTAATGGTACATGCACTAATAATTTCTATTTGCAGCATTCATTGTGTTCATACATAATCGGTAGAAATACAATGTAAATACAATCGGCAGAAGTTGATATATATTCATTCGTGGGTTGTATATGCTACTTTCTTGATGTTTTATGTTGTTTTGTCTCCCACACATTATTGATTATTAATGTGTCTTGTTCTCTCGCAGTAAACATGAGGTATTACTCTCAGCGCTGTGCCACAGGCTGTGTGTGTTCCTCACTGATCACATACTGATGGGATTGCATTATACTGCCTCAGAACTGGACACAAAACACAAACACACACACATTCACAAATATTTTCATTTGTATATGATAATTATAGAAGACAATGGAGAAAAAAAAAAAAAAAAAAAAAAAAAACCACACTAAACTGAAATACTGTGGTGGTGATGCGTTGCAGTGGTGGTATTAGATGATAATACCATGGTCCTGATTGACTAACATTTTTATACACCATGGCATTTACATGGTACATGTAAATAACATGGTAGTATGATTGTCTTTGGTGTTTTGACTATATGCAAATGCATAAACTGAATTCACAGTGGAAAGGGTAGTATAAAACGAATAGTATCGAATAGCCCTGTAGTAAAGCATGGCATCAAAGGAGCCAAACACACATGCAGACATATATTTAAGTATTGGTTTATGGGATAACACTCTGAGTACTGCAGCAGCAGCACTTTTGTATGTTAGAAAGTCCCCTCTTGGGACAATGAAGTTTGGCAGCTCTAGTTTGGCTGGGAACAGACAGAAAGGGTTTTCTCTTTTTGAATAAAGAGAAATGGTTGAAGAAATGTCATGCCATCACCATGGCAACAGAAAAACTAGCATAACTTTGGGTCATGAAATTTCCATATGCATATTTCAATCCATGTGATATCTTACTGCTGTGTTTAAGGTGCATAATCAAGGTGCATAAGGATTTTAAAATGGCATTTTGCTGTTTGAATGTATTTCCCTCCAAAAACAGTATAGAAAATTATTTAAAATTTGTTCCCATGACTTATTAATTGGCGACAAAGTTTTATTAATTTGTTTCCTTGTTTTAGTTAAATATTATTTGTTTTCTGTCTTGTTTATTTAATAATGTTTTCTAAAATTCCCATTAGAAATCCTAATCAGCAGAAGATGTGCGTACATGGATCCCCACCCCTTCTCCTCCCCAAAATAACCATATATGGAGCTTACAATGCCTAGTTTTACTAAACATATCCTCATCTGCATATAATTTCCATATACATATTTCCATCCATGTGATAGCTTACTACTGTGTTTAAAGACACTAGGATAATATGAGATAGACTCACTGTAAATGCGGTTTGTGTCATCACATTACATAGCTAAAAATAGAAATATTAATATATCCATAAAGCAAAGTATATTTGCCAAAACTGTAGCTATATAATACTTTTCAGAGAAATGTTTCAAAGAAGAATTATTCTCATTCATTCCTATTGGCAAAATATTTTTTATTGTTTTTAACAAAACTAATCCATGCAGTTTTGCCAATAAAATAAACATCTATTTTAGAATGTTTAGATAATTACTGGAAACTGTTACTGGAAACTGAACAGAAACTTATTTTGCAGTCTAACAATTCTCTAATATCAGTGCCTCACATATTTTAAAAATAAAATGTGTAAATCTTACTGTTTCTTTTCAAACAGGCATTTTCATAATGCTTGGAAGACTGTGAATGGTGTTATAAATTAGGCTACTGTCTGCCTGCAGACAAAACAGCACACCTGCATGTGATGCGGTAACAGTTGTACAGTACTGTGTCATCGGAGCTATGGCCCGTTGGACCACCCAAAGAGTCTTTGAGTGTCTGCCATTATACTGCCTATGTTTCTAGGCCATCTTAATCAGATTCAAGAGTGCATTATTTAACATTATATACATGAAAATATTTTTTTGCTATTTAGAATACAATATAAAGCATGATTATCATGCGCCAAGCAATTCCCTCTGTCATTAAAACATAACATTCCACAGTAAAAGTGTTTTAAAAACACATTCAGTACTAATAATTCTTTTTAAATTCATAAAGATTCCTTACAAAAAAATCTTAAATTTAATATAATTTGAGTTCACCATTAATGAGAGTGGCATATTTAATATGAATGTGTATCAAATGGAAAACAGTCCTGCAGCGTTCAGCTACAACCCTGATAAAAACTCACCTGCCTGTAGCTTTCTAGTAACACTTGAGACATTGATTAGCTTATTCAGGTGTATTTGATTAGGGTTGAAGCAAAACTCTGCAGGACAGTGGCTCTCCATGACGGGAGTTCGCCACCCCTGCTCTAGACCAATGCATTTGCACTCGTTAACAGGTGCAAGCAAAGTAATGAACCACTGGTCTAGAGTGTGCGGACGGTGAGCATATATATAAATGTTATAAATCCCGATATGTGTGTGGAAAACTATGCACGCATATTTTCAAATGGCCATTTTGTGCATTTATATATCAGGCCCCAGAAGATCACTTACACAGTCCTGAGATACTTAATCACTAACCTTCACTTCACTTTGGGCAGATTGTTTTTTGATAATATTAGAAGTGGGGTCCAACTCTTTCATATCCATTTACTAATATTTAAAATTTAATTGCTAAAATAACGTGTTTAAGCCTGAATCGATCTTAAGTAATGATTTCAAGTCAATTCATTAACTGAATTTGTTTGATTTAGAAGTAAATTAATTAGATTTCACCTCTAAACCATCAAGCACTCACCTTCATGACTGGCTGAGCGAAGTATTTGGCACTCCAGTCGCAAAGACCTGTCTGCAGACTCACACTGATGAAGCTCCTGTGAGCAGCTGTCTCATCTCCATCCTCAGCAGTCTGAGGAACACACCAGACAAATGACAATATGTAACCAAATCACCACATAAACACTCACAGGGTGATCAGGTCTTACTGACTGTGCTTTATCCTGCTTGCTACACAACTATTTACTAACTAAAGGGACCTATTAAGCAAAATTCACTTTTACATAGTGTTTGAACATAAATGTTTGTCAGCAGTGGGTGTACACAACCACCCTTTAATGGTAAAAATTCACCCACTCCTCTTTTTTTAATCCCCATAAATCATAAGCAGTGTCTCAGAACAAGCCGTTTACAGATTCTACCTTTTGTGACATCACAAAATGCCTAGGCCCAGCCATTGATTGACGACGAACTCTGCCCTATTTGCATAGACCCTGCCCTCAGTGAACTGTACATTGTCTGCCATGCTTATCTCCTCACCAGAGCAATTAACAGCAGAATTCAAGTAAGAAATGTATTCTTATTAAAGCTACTAAAGTTAATTCAATCAAAAGCAGTGAGTGATTTTCTGTTTTTCTTTTGTTGTTTGATTCATATTAACAGAATATATAGCAGTAGGTATGTAATATACACATGCTATTTCTTTACTTGCTGTTTATGTTTACAGACATAGCCGACTGTTTATGTGAACTGTGTCTGTTTTTGACATAACCTTGTGTGTATTTGACAGTTTAAGCGCAATAACACGTGAAAGAGAACTTAGTTTAATACTCACAGGACGTGCCGCCTGACTTTCGGCTCTCTGTGCGAGTGCTTCGTATTTGTATGCTCAGAAAACCATATATCAGAAGTTTAGACTGATATGGATTTAAAACACATGCAGATAACAAACTTTCATGTGATGAAGAACTGCAATGTCATGTGAGCGTGACAGCGATATAGATGATAATCAAAACCAAACAAGAGTGGCAGTGTATTATTCCGAGGCATGAGCTGTACAGGCTCCACCCTCAACTGGAAAGTGGGGTGGGGGGCAGCAGCTCATTTGCATTTAAAGATACATGCACAAAAACAGTAAGTTTTTCCTTCCACTCAAAAATGGGCATTCACAACATGGTATAATAAATGATCTGTGGGGCATTTTGAGCTGAAACTTCACAGATACATTCTGGGGACTTATATTACATCTTCTAAAAAGGGGCATAACAGATCCCTCTTAAGAAAAACCTGGGCATTAAATATTTATGTTGAAAACAGCAGTTGTGCTGCTTAATATTTTTATGGAAACCATGTCTATTTTTTTCAAGATTCTTTGATGAATAGGAAGTTTAAAAGAACACCATTTATTTGAAATAACATTGTAAATGTATTTACTGTCACTTTTGACCAATTTAATGCATCCTTGCTGAATATTAATCTGCAATTCAAGTTACTGGTTTGCTAACATTTAACAAACAATTCAGCATGTCTTTTTCTATTGTAATATCTCTCTCTCATCCAACTCTTTATGTGTCTTATGGGCTTCTTGTACTTCTGAGAGACAACAGCTTTAACTGTAGACTACTGAGCTTCTAGCCATCTAATGAAGGCTTTTTGCCCTCAAAAAAAAATTAATACCGAAGACATCCAAAGCCTGGGGCACAAGGCTTAGTTTCATTGTTATAACCTCACAAAGTAGCTAAAACTAACATCTTCTGTTGGTCTAAACCACAAACAAGGCTGCCACAAAATAAGAAAAGCTAAAAAATAGTTTTTCTTAAATAATCATTTGACATGGCAAATAAACAACACAGAAGGATGGAGAAGAATTTGTGGGAAACTAATATCACTGCTGTACCTGATCAGGGCCCTTGTCAAACATCTTCCTGGTGCGTGGGAACTGCTGCGAGTGGGGCGCCTGGCCACCCAGAGTCGGTGTGTATGGTGGCCGATTGGGCGGTGCCTCCCGAACCGGCGGTTTGGGCACTTCATTGGTGAGACTGGAGCTGGAGGCACCGGGCATGGGAGGAGATCCGCTGGAGGGAGATGAAGAGCGTTTGGATCTGTGGGAAGCACTACAACACCAACAAGCAGGGCCATAACACAGATTAATGTGCTGCAAAAGAACAGGGTCAGCATGCACTGCAATGCTGCATGTTAAAATAAAATTAATAGCCACAGCCAATAAACATATCCCAAAAAGAAAAGGATGCTGTTTAATAGATGCAAAATTAGAGTAAAATAACAGAAGCGCAAGCTATTACATTCTGCTTTTTCATCTGTTTTTTAAAAAATCTAAATCATTCCAGGTGACTATATGGTCCTGCTGCTGATTTTAAACAAATTAAATACATAATTAAGTGTGAGTAACTCACCCTGCTTGATGTATGAGAGTTCCTTTGCTGGTGGGGCTGGCAGGTGCTGATTGGGTCAAGGAACCTGAGTCCAGAATCCTCTGTGTGCGAGCATTCATGGTGGCCTGATGAGAGAAGCAGTGTAGAATGCAGATGTTTTATAACAATGTAGTATAAAATAGTGCATCCTGGTTCTGATTCCATCAAAAGCAGAGAAAATTTTATCTACCACCGGTGGCTACTGTGGATGGCTACATTTCAAGTTTTAATAGCTAAGCGCTAAAACAAAAATAATTTCTGGTGGCCCTGTATGACTGCAAGTAAAATACAATACAGTTAATGTATGCAAATATAGAGAACGCATGTCTGTTTGAGCTGTAATCCCAGAGACAAAAGCAACACCAAAACTCTTCCTCTTAACTCTAATTGCAACCTAAAAGGGTAAAAAAAAAAAATGAAACAATGCTGTCTACAAAAACACGGGAAGTTGACTTATCTGCTTCATCAAAATCTAGTTAACAATCCTATCCTCTCATCACCATCTGGAGAGATGGTCTAATCTGATTTTTATGCTAAAGCCTACAGGGAAGTGAGAGAGAGACAGATTCATCATGACTGAGTAGACAGATATGAAGTTATTGTGTGTTTGGGCACCAGATCAAAGATTAAAATGCTTGAGTTTCTGTCCCACAGATTCATTAAGTTAAAAAAGAAAAACAGATATGAATATCGAGAGAGAAAAGATATTGAGTATTTTCTTATTTACAGCTGAACAACCCCTATAAAAGCGTGACAAAATCTACCTACTGCACATAGGCAGTATACTAAAACTGTAGATGTCTGCTGAAGTGACGCATCGCAAAGGCTTAAGGCTGTCTACAATACACGTGTAGCGAATATGTCCTGTAATTCAACTAGTAACAACTTAAAATTGACTTTAATACAGTTTGATTTTTTAATCAGAGGGTTATTTTTTTTTATTATATTATTATTATTATTATTACTATTATATTTGACCAAGCTTGTCACAATCCATTTTGGTATTGTCCTGTGCACAAAGGATATATGCGATGCTGCCTTAAAATTTGGCTAAAACAATGCACTTAGGTTAGGATGCATCAGAATTAAGATGCTTATCTTTTGGAACAGCCATGTGCTGTAAGTGCATCTATGATGCACCAAAATACTGCCTCTATAGGTAACTCAATAGTTGATGGAACAGCTAATATCTGTTACTTTTTATTTATGTAGTTTGCACAAATGTTTTACTCAATCAAAATTTCTTGTATTATTTACTGGTGAGAAAGATAAAAGCTGGGGCATCTCAGTGGTATAGAGGGTAAAGTATCATTAAACAACACTATGTTTGTGCACTGAACATAAATAAAATATAACCTCCTTATTTGATTCTCATGTGGAATTGAGTTTCAATACACTTAAAGAAATGTAAACATGAAAAATCAGATCCTAGATAAGTTAGAAAATGTTATTTGAATGCACTGCTGTCCTAAATAGCAAGTTCAAAAAATGCAAAAGATTACTTTTTTTGGCCTAATATTGTCTACATCTCAACGTGCAATAGAAGTTTCTGAGGGTTCTTTCTAAGACTTTATTGAGATACAAACACTACTGCAAGACAACAAAGAGGTCTGTGTTATACAAGATGCAGTGTTATATTGTAGTAGTGTATCACTCTTAATGCTGGTGTATTGTCTTTCTACATGCTTAAGGAGATGTACTTTTCCATCACTAATGAAGTATATACCATATTTTAGTCCTAGTATGAGTAAATGTCTGGGTAAGTCAGAACAGGCTCTGACAGAGGTGTGTGTGTTATTTTGCACTGATTGGACTCAGCAGGTCTATCTGAGTATCACTGCACAAATGTCAGCGTGACAAATTGGCACTCATTGTCACCTGCTGCTCCGGAACTTAAGAAAGGTCAAAGACAAAACAAGCTGAGTCTGATTATTTGAAATTTACAGCATGACCCTTTGCTTAACCTCCAAAAGTTCTGCAATCATGGTTTAGAGTCTTTTTAACATCAATCAGTGTCTAGCTCAAAAGAGAGAGAGAGAGAGAGAGAGAGAGAGAGAGAGAGAAAAGAACAAAAAAAAAAAAAAACAAAAAACAAAAAAAAAAACAAGATTTGTTCAGGTTTTACATTAAAGTGCTCATGTTGCTGCCATAAAAAAAAAAAAAAAAAAAACTTTCAAAACCATGGTTACAAAAAAAACTAGAAGCCATTGTTAGTCATTTGGCTGCAATCGGGCTCAAGCTGATGTAGACATGATGTAAACAGGCCCAGAAAAATCAAGCCAGAGTGTCCGATACTTTGTCAGATGATTTTTGGGAGTTTGTTTACCCCTCCCCTCTCTCCAGTTTGAACCATGTAACAAGAGATTATACAGACACTTTAAAGCTTCAACTTAAAAACATAGCCCAGCATGATGTACACAAGATGAAAAGATAGATTTAGTTAAAGCAGAAAAGCAAGTTTGCAGTAACTTAATTTTCCAAAGTCTCCCTACAGCTTAAGATATCTGATGTGATATATAAGGAAGTGAGAGTGTTTTCTGGAAATCAAAAACCCCAGCTCGAAAGAGATGTGACGACAAATCTACTGATTAGTGAAGTTTCACATACCCCTGAGAACCACATTTGAAGTCACCTCTAAGGTGATGCATATGGCACAGTCATGAAAGTAGATTTTTAGAGTAAATTCTGGAAGATGTCTTCCTCAAAATTCATATGAACTTACAAGAACTCACATGAACGGAAACCAAAAAATGTGGCCATATAAAGTGCATTCCACTGTTGTTAAGTTAATGTAGTTAAGTTAAATGTCTGGAAACCCTTGAGTAATGCAATGTGGAAGAAGCACTTTAAAAGTGTAGCCTGTGAAGCTATTATCAACTCAATTTAAAGAAGCTATTCTTTTGTAAACAGAATTACGTACAAAGCTGCAAAAAAGAGCTAACTACATTGAAGATAGTTCTGCTAGTTCAGTGCATAGCACAGCAAATAAAAACAAAAAACAAAAACAAAAAACAACAAAAAAGGTACGATGATACAATATAAAATTGCTGATTTATAGACACTAGTTATAAGTATAAAAACAAGCCTCAAACTTATAAATTTATACAGAATGCACCGAAAAATATCTTAAGTTGAATACGTAGCAATGAACAGCAAGTCAACGAAATATTTATGAGAATCTTTTTTTATCTGTTCATTTACATTTTGAACAAATCAAGAATGAATCGGACAATGAAACATATGAGAGAGAGATTCATTTAGGACAAAACAACTGACTAGAATTAATCAGACTAAAAGTGCGTTTGAATATTCCCTCAGTTTTCTTGGAAGTAAAGCTACATACACAACAATGTGAATCTTAAAAACAGCTGATATGCTGCTACATGTTGGAAAATGTAATTTGTAACTGGACAAGTTACACTATTTTGAAAACAGCAACTGAAAATGTAGTTAGTAGTGTCATGAGTTTTATCTAGATACACTGGCGCAATGCACCATATAGAAGATGAACAGTTGGTGAGTGGAATAGTGTAGTGCTCTTTCAGCTCAGGCTAATTCATTAGTGGAGTGTTATGTGCTAACGCTGTGCAACATGCGGGTAGGGACCCATAGGCCATTGATGAGGAGCCTCAGCAGGGGACTGACACGGCTTGCACAGCAGATACTGAGAGACAGAAGTCAGCGGTGGTTATTACCTTAACTTACGGCTGCCTCTCAGAGCTACTGCTCACATTACTAGGCCACAGGGAGCAGTTTCTTTTTAATCGCATTTGCTCAATAACAAACAGGGCTGAATGTGGAAAATTAAACAGTAGCAGGTGTGTAAGGCTCATATGTAGTATGTGGACCCGTGTATTTGTGGACTTTATGTACACAAGTCTTCTGTATTCTTATAAAAAAGTACTGTGCCATGGATTTGCAATGTATCCAATGGTAATAATGGAACTTTGATATATGCCATGGTACTGGATGATTACCACATTCATATTGTTACGTCTTGGACGTTATTATTATTATTATTATTATTATTTTGTGTGTATACATTTACTGTGATGTATTGTTGTGTGTTGTGCACGGTCTTCTCTTTCGCTCTCTCTCTCTCTCTCTCTCCCTCAGCGCCGCTTGATTGAGACCAGCTGCGGCGAATGAGGTGGAAGAGCAGGAGCGCTTAAATGCAGGAAATGAAGACGCTGGTGCTGAGCGGTGCTGAGCTGTGTTGTGCGTGTCGTGAGGCTCCACGCGTGTTTTGTTCTCTGTCTCCTGCCCCAGACATCATTTAAGATTGTTACTGTGTGACCGATGCTGTTGTTATCAGTGCGTAAGAATTACTTTCTCCTAATCGTGTGACGGAGATCCCTTACCAAACTGTACTCAGTGAGAATTCATTCATCTCGTTCTACACATTGTGATTATGACGTTTGTTCCTTTCACCCTTTATTTGTTATTTTTTTGAAGCCGTAGGTTGGGGGAGCGCCACTTTTAATTTGTGCAATCTTGTTTTCTCCTGTTTTTGTTTAGTTGGGGAGCTAGGGTAAATTATTGTATTTTATTTGTAATTTTCTTTGTCAGGTAAGTTAGCATTTTCTAAACCCTCAGTTAGTTCTCCTTTTGTTTGTTGTTTTGACCTAGACCCCCCTCCGAAGAAATGCTTTTGTTAATATTTGGTTTTGGAAAAGAATAAAAAAAAGACTTACGATTCAAAAACGCTGTGGTTATTGTGAGCTGGGACAGGAGAGGAGGAATTGCCGATCTTTAAAATCCCTTATTATTTCAGTTTTATCTTTGTCACTGATCCATCCAACCCCTAGACTGGGACAGATCGTGACAATATCCATGCTTAGATTTATGACTAGAGCTACAAGTGCTTCCTTCACCAAAAACTCCATCAGTGATTTAACTGAACATGTACCCTTTGTCCAAATTTAGCAACTCAACTCAAACAGTGACATGACAACCAGGTCCTGAAAAGGACTGAAGCAGAAATTAAAAGAACAGTTCACCTAAAAACCTAAATTCTGTCATCATTTATTCGCCTTAATAATTTTCAAAACCTGTACGACTTTCTTTGTTCTGTAAAATACAAAAAGAGTTATATAACAACTTAAATTACAGTTATACAAAGATGTATGGACTATTTTCATGGTGTTTGACAATCCTCCATCTCCATCCACTTTCATTATTTGGAAGAGAGCAGCGTGAACTTTCTTAAAAACAATGTTTTTGTTCCATGGAAGAAAGAAAATTATATAGGTTTTGAGCAATACAGTGCGTGCAGAATTATTAGGCACATTGATTTTCTGATCATATTTTTTTTCCAGGCACATCTTACCAATTCCAAACCACATTAATCTTAATAACTACTATTAATTTTGTATTTAATCATTTATAAGTGATATATAATTGTTCATGAAGGCTGGAAATGAAAAACGCCTTAGATTCAGATGTGCATGATTATTAGGTATGTTTTCTTTTACAGATAAAATGAGCCAAAAAAGAGATTTAACTCAGACTGAAAAGTAAAAAAATATTAAATGCCCATGAGAAGGATGCAATACTAATGCAATACTAGAAATTGCAGTTAAGGCATGACCATTGGACAGTGAAATGCTCATTGGGTCAGCAGGGTCAGACAAAAACAGGTGGAGAAGAAAAAACATATGTTAACTGCAAAAGGATTAAGAATTAAGGTGAAGAAATAAGTGTGAAACCATCAGGAACCCTTTAGTCTCCAGCGCCACCATTTTCCAGAACTGCAACCTACCTGGAGTCTCCAGAAGTGCAAGGTGTCAGAATCTCAGAGACTTAGGTTAGGTAAAGAATCCTGAAAAATGACCCCGACCTAATAAGAATCACAAGCTGAAGTGTTGTAAAATACATGAAGACTGTTTTTTTATATATATGCTTTATAGACTTGATAGATTGAGAGTGACTCTTGAAGGACCAGCACCACAAAAGAGGGAATCTCAAGGTTGCTTCTGAGAAGACCAACCTGCCGTTAAACAAATGTTATAATCTACATTTCTTTATTCCAGGCCTATGAAGAGTGAGCACAAACTCCTCTATAGATTGAGCACAAACTCCAATGGGACAAGTCTCATTTTTAGAAGCATACACTAATGCTATAGCTTCTGCAGTTCAGTGAGACAAGTGCTGTTTTGAAAGCGGCAGACCTTCCATACAGACAAACAGCTGCTTTGACAGCCTAAAATGGCTAGACCTGTCCACATAGGCATGCAAAGCATGAAGGTTGCGCCGCAGATGCTGCCTCCTGAGGAGCAAACACTTGCAGCATTATAACTTGTGCCCTAAATGATGTAGATAGCACTTTGAGTCTGACCATATAGTCATCTTTACCAAACTCCACACAAGCAGTGCCTGTAGACAGAGCATGTAAATCACCCACTCTCTTCCCACATGCCAGAGAAAGTAAAAGTGCCATCTTGGATGAGAGCACTTTCAGCACCATTGCATGCAATGGTTTGAAAGGTGGCTTGGAATGTGCTCTAAGCACCAAATCCCATTTGGGTACCAGGTTAGGACGAGAGGGATGCAGCCGTCTCGCTCCTCTCAGAAACACCTCTACCAAATTGTGCTTCCCTGTTGAGCAACAATCAATGGGCCAATGCAAAACTGAAATGGCAGCCACATACACCTTTAGAGTCAATGGTGTGCACCCATTATCCAAACATTCCTGTAGAAATGACAAAATGACAGACACAGCACAGGTCAATGGGTCCTCATTTCTCGCTTTACACCAGGATACGAAAACTTTCCATTTCAGAGTATAAAGCCATCTGGTCGACGTGGCTCTTGCTTCCGCAATCGAATCCAAGACCCTCTGTGGCACATTCAATGTCAAGTCAAGTCAAGTCAAGTCATCTTCATTTATATAGCGCTTTTCACAATACATATTGTTTCAAAGCAGCTTCACAGTGACAACTGGAAAATTATTATCGAGCTAAAGTTGGTTTTTGATTGAATCACTTCCGTTGTAAAAATTGTTAATTATTACTTTAGGGGCCGCTTAAATGACACCTTTCCTACTGAAAACCGAATACCTTTAATGCATTCTTGCCATTCATTTACATGTTTAGTCTATAGGTTTGCGTGTTTGAGTGTGTATGAGCGCAGAAGCTTGGTCTTTTTAAAAAAGTGATATTTGCCAAATTACTTGTCTGGTCCACATAATACAGAAAAATTAGTTGTGTCCACGGATCTATGCGAACTGGAATAATTTTGATAACGTTTTATCTATGCATAGGGAAAGGAAAGGGAAGGGGGCCTTCGCAGGGGTTAGTTTAGTTGAAACGTCAGGGCTGTATTATCATCATGTCTAGATGCAGGTCCTTCATCTCATCTGGATACGGCCTGGATCTGGCAGGCTGCGGCAAACCTCGAGATAAACAGAGAGAGACTAATATTAGCGTAGACGCCATTCTTCTTATGATGTAGCGAGTACATCAGGTGTTATGGGAAGTGTTCCCGGTTCCAGCTGACCTAATTTATGCAGCCTAACAATTTACATGATTTGAATTATAGAGGTAGATGATGGTTTATGTGTATGCAAGTTTAAACAGATGTGTTTTTAGTCTAGATTTAAACTGACAGAGTGTGTCTGCTTCCCGAACAGCGATAGGAAGACTGTTCCAAAGTTTAGGTGCTAAATAGGAAAAGGATCTACCGCCTGCAGTTGATTTTGTTATTTTAGGTATTATCAACTGTCCAGAATTCTGAGATCGCAATAGACGTGAAGGACTATAATGCATTATAAGCTCGCTCAGGTCCTGGGGAGCTAAACCATTTAGTGCTTTGTAAGTAAGTAGCAAGATTTTAAAATCTATACGATGT
This sequence comes from Mylopharyngodon piceus, assembly GCA_039654765.1. Lineage (NCBI taxonomy): Eukaryota > Metazoa > Chordata > Actinopteri > Cypriniformes > Xenocyprididae > Mylopharyngodon > Mylopharyngodon piceus. The sequence continues at coordinate 6,625,972 of CM077460.1, read as the reverse complement.
TTAATAGGGAGCCAATGCAGTGTTGACAGAACCGGGCTAATATGGTCATACTTCCTGGTTCTAGTAAGAACTCTAGCTGCTGCGTTTTGGACCAGCTGTAGTTTGTTTAACAGGCGAGTGGAACAACCACCCAGTAGAGCGTTACAGTAATCTAGCCTTGAGGGTCATGAACGCATTAACTAACTGTTCCGCATTTGTCATTGAGAGCATATGTCGTAGTTTAGATATATTTTTAGATGGAAGAATGCGCTTTTACAGATGCTAGACACATGGCTTTCAAATGAAAGATTGGTATCAAAGAGCACACCCAGGTTCCTAACTGACGATGAAGACTTAACAGAGCAGCCATCAAGTGTTAGATAGTATTCTAGGTTATTACGTGAGGAAGTTTTTGGTCCAAAAATTAGAATCTCTGTTTTTTCTGAATTTAGTAGTAAGAAATTACTGGTCTTTTTATGTCAGCTATGCATTCCGTTAATTTTGTGAATTGGTAAGTTTCATCAGAGCGCGAAGAAATATAGAGCTGAGTATCATCAGCGTAACTAACGCCATGCTTCCTAATGATATCTCCCAAGGGTAGCATGTACAGAGTGAAAAGCAACGGTCCTAGTACTGAGCCTTGCGGTACTCCATATTGAACTTGTGATTGATATGACATCTCTTCGTTTACTACTACAAACTGATAACGGTCAGATAAGTAAGATTTGAACCATGCCAATGCAATTCCCCTAATGCCAACATCATTTTCAAGTCTATTCAAAAGAATATTGTGGTCGATAGTGTCAAAAGCAGCACTGAGATCTAGTAACACTAATAGAGAGATACAACCATGATCGGATGATAAGAGCAAATCATTTGTAACTCTAATGAGAGCAGTCTCAGTACTATGGTACGGTCTAAATCCTGACAGGAAATCCTCACAGATACCATTTCTTTCTAAAAAGGAACTGTGATGAAACTGCCTTTTCTAGTATTTTTGACAGAAAAGGTAGATTCGAGACTGGCCTGTAATTGACTAATTCTCTAGGATCAAGTTGTGTTTTTTTAATAAGAGGTTTAATAATAGCCAGCTTAAAAGTTTTTGGTACGTATCCTACTGATAATGATGAATTAACGATATTAAGAAGAGGATCTATGACCTCTGGAAGCATCTCTTTCAATAGCTTAGTCGGTATAGGGTCTAACATACATGTTGTTGATTTTGATGATTTAACAAGTTTAGAGAATGCTTCCTCTCCTATAGCAACGAATGAATGGAGTTTTTCCTCAGGGACACTACAGTGCACTGTCTGACGCGATACTGTAGTAGATGGTTGCATGGTTATAATTTTCTCTCTAATATTGTCAATCTTGCAAGTAAAGACGTTCATAAAGTCATTACTGCTGTGCTGTTTGGAAACATCAGAAGTTGAAGCTCTATTTCTTGTTAATTTAGCCATTGTATCAAATAAATACCTAGGGTTTTGTTTGTTTTTTTGAGATTTGAAAAATAAGTAGATCTAACATTTTTCAAGGCCTTTCTGTACTCAATCATTCTCTCTCTCTCCATGAAATCCGAAAAACTTCTAGTTATGTCCGCCCTTCACAATGACCTGCCACACATGCAGGTTCCATAGCTCTGGCCTGGGGTGCCATGTAGTACCCAACGCTTGAGACAGCAGGTCCCTCCATAACAGAACTGGCAACAGGGGAGCCAACAGATGTTTCACTAGCTCCGGAAACCACAGCTGGTTGGGCCAGTTTGGCACGACCAGCAGCACGAGCAGCACCATAATTTTGAACTGGGAAAGGCATATTTGTGCTTCTTTGGCCGGACACATCCCCTTCATAACACATCCCCTTTCTAGGGGGATCACTCATCAGTGAAAAGAACAACAGGCAATGCACATTCTCCTCTGAGGCAAACAATTCAACCTCCATTTCCCCAAACAGGCTCTAAATTATCTGGATCTTCTGAGGATGCAGGCTCCATTCTCCATAACTGTGACACCCCTGGACAGCATGTCCGTGCTGCAATTGAGACGGCCCAGAGACATGGACCGCTCGTATAGATAGGAGGATCCTGTCCACCCACAAGAGGAAATGTTCTGCCAGCCTTTGAAGCGGGCAAGAACGAATACCCCCCTTGGTGACTGATATACGATATGTGTTTTTGTCTGTCCAAAAACAAGAACATGACGGTCCTTCACGAATGGAAGGAAGTGCTGCAAAGCTAAAGATACTGCCTTCAGCTCTAGGCAGTTTATGTGCCACTTTGACTGCGCACTCATCCAAGTGCCGCAAGCCGGCCTGCCTGCCTCCTGACCACTCTGCCCATCGAGACCCCTGCTCGTACATCATCGTGTTGAGCCAAGGGGTCAGTGTGCCCATACAGCCGCGAGTCACCAAGACGTTCATTCTGTTCGCACGCTGTCTGAGGTGTCTTTGTGCGCATGCTTCGGATCTGTCAGTCAGTGCGAGTAAGATTGATTTGTTTATATCAGCATGAGTTTGAAAATCACATTTCATTGGTTTAGACTCATCAAAAATTCGCTATGAATATTCACAAAGTTGGAATGCTGCGCTTTAAAACGTTACCAAACTTGTGCTGAGGGGAAGCGCGAGTGGTGAAGCGAGCAGAGAAAAGGGCATTTTTCATGGACAAAGGAAAGGTACTCCTCTCAGAAAACACACAAATAAAGATACTTTTAGATGTTTAATTGCTATTTGAAGCATTTGGATCACTAGAAATTCCAACCTCAAATTCGACCAAAATCAACATTTTTGACTTGTTTTGCCTGTAGCTCGTAATTAGCCCATGCGCATTTCCAACTCAATTTGCCAGCACGGGTCACAAATATAAATATAAGCAGATGTAGCAGGTATAAATATGTGAGCACAGTAAAATGGGGCAGGTGTAAGGAGGATCCCAGGTCTGTCTGTACCTTGTATGCGATGCTGTTGAGAACCTTCATGGCCAGATCAGAGACGTCTGGAAATGGATCAGCTGCAAGATGAAGTAACACCCTCCAAATCTGAGTATATACACTGTTAAAAGACACTCCTGAAAAGAGAAAACACATTTTGTTTAATTTTAAATAAAGGAATTGTGTATTTGGTGCATTTAATGAGAATTTGTGTAGAAACAACTCAGTAGAGTTAAACTGAAGTTCAGATCCTCCCTGGGATATTCCTTACAAAAAAAGTACTGCCACTGTAGCATGGTACAGTGATGTTATCGGACGAAAATACAGCGGTACTTTTATTTCATGCTACTGAATGATTAACATTTCTATATGCTATGATAGTTACAGAAATACCAGGGTATTATGACTTGCATAGAATCATAAATCAGCAATATTATGGCACTATTACAGCAATTTCAATCAGAATTTTGCAGAGAATAAACAAACACAGAAGACATTCTGTATTATTCACTCACACCCGTTTATACAGGACAGTTAAAGTTGTTTATGATTTTGTCAATACATTCAAGAAAAAGAAACAGATATAACTGTACAGAAACGGAATATCCTGTACAGTCATTAAGGTCACTAATTACTTCACCTCCCTGTACCAATAAAAAGAGAACTATCGATTTACACAAAAGTAATGAGTAGATCTCATCCATCTTTCATTAGAAGCTGTCATTGCCATTATCAGGATGTCATTGACTGGTCTGGAAATTATGTGATTTCAGAAGCAGGAAACAGCTGTGGGAACACGTTGATTTCAATCTGACATTTTCTCTCCTGTCCCTGGAGTGAACCGGCAACTGCAGCTGACATCATCAGTCTTTTGTGTTTTTTCTTCTTTCTCTTTTTCTCTCAATTCTCATGCATTTTCATTCTATCGTCTCTTGCAGCATGTCATCCCTCAGTCACTAGCTCATCCTGCTCTGCACCACTCAGGTGATCAAAACACAAATTCCTTCAATTAAGTAGAGGTGCCATCCTCACCTCATTATGAGACAGGGCGCATCTGCAATCTGTGCATTTGTGCTAACTATCCTATCGGCCGGATGAGCATATCTGGTGCTGGAGCGCATGTAGAAGTGTGTGTGAACGTCAAAAGACCATCAGGCAGACGAGCATATTTGTAATGCAGAAAGACTGTGTGCTTTCCCTGTGGTGCTGTGTGAGAATGGAGCCCCTCATCATTGGCATGCACAGTGTGTCTGCCATCTTAACGCATGCACAATCCAAAGCACTTCATGAACACAGTCTCTAGGGACACCTCCTCCACCTCGCTTTCTCTTTGTGCACTTTTCTTTATCCACACAATAACAGCAGGTACGGAGTGCAGATGTTAAATGATCTGAAAGCTAATATATATAATAATATAATAACTATATTCTGACCATCACTCTAAATGATGATTTTAAGCAATTTTAACTGAAATTAGTAGTCATTTTCAATAATTCAAAAACATAACTAATTAAAATTTTGCAGCTAAGAGAATTCAACAACCAAAGTCACCAGTGGAGAAAGTGAGAGTATATTATGGGATGGGGCGGGGTTCTGTCACACTCCCTTATTTTTACTGGCCGATGTAAACAGAGCCATAATTTTCTACAGATGGGCATGAAATATTCAGCAGGACTGCAGTGGTGTGCTGTCACAACCTGCCACAGTTTCTAAACACCCTAAGAAATGGACCCAATAATGAAGTTAAAGGTTTATAACACTGACAAAACATTTTCCTAACCATAGCAGATTATGCGTATCATAGCATATTATGATATTATTCCAGTGTTAAACATACTACTCCAGGGAACATTAAAAGCTCTAGCTCACTTTCCATGCATCAGCATTGGAGAAATGTGTATATGAGCAAAAAGAAACAAGTATTTTACTGACCATAAGCTAGATGTAACTTAAAAGATCAGACTAAAGATCCATAATTAAGGCTTTTAATTGCTTAAACATTTATAGTCACTTCATAATCTAATGAACTACTTGATATGCAGATTAATTAATCAAAGTAGCCACAATTCATTGCAAATTAACCTTTGCTCAGAAAAAAAAAATCCAATTTTTAATAAAATATTGAATAAAAAGTGGTTTTACAAGTCAATGCATTGTTGGGTCAGATTTGCATCAGGTTTTGGCAAAAAATGTCAATTTTTTCATGACTTGTCCATTCGTTCATGATTGCTATTATTCTTTATAAAAATTATTTTGTTAAAAAAGATTTGACAGTTTTCCATGCCAGATATTAATGCTAGGGAGGAATAAATTAAAAATCTTCATTGTTCTAAATGCCTCCATTAAGAAAACAATATCTAACTGGTGAATATCTATTAACATCTATTCAAAGAAATCTATTCCATATCTTGTCCAAAACTGATTTGTTAAAATATTCCTTATATTTCTATGTACTGAACTGTACTATATTAATACTGTATTCAGATGACACTCCTAGTTAAATTATTTTACCTTTTTATATGTTGTTGTTGTTATATATTCTGCAACTTCACTTCAAGCACAACACCTGCTATAAAAGACACCCTGAATCCAGCAGTAACCATGGTAACTGGAAGGTGCTTTGAACCCTGGACTCTGCTGTGCTAGCACTCATTTTCCTGCATTGCCTGACTACTGATTTCTGTATGCAAAGCACAGTCGCTCCTGGAGGTTGAGTAAGGACTTCATACTTTAAATGCATTAGTCACAGATTATATAAAAAAAACAAAGTAGAGGAAAAGAAGGATATAAGGAAATGATGGGTTGACAGGAGGTCAGAGGAGAAAGATGAAATGAAGAGGTTTTGTAAGGTGCTGGTGTGGACACTGCACTGATGCAACTCAGAGGAGGGAAAGGGTGAAGAAAATAAAAGATGCATGTGTGGCTGATGACAAAAAAAAACAATTAAAAGCCTCAAAAGAAAAAAAAAAGGTAATGATTGAATAAGACAGAGAGAAGTGAAACTGATTGAAATATAATGGAATCAGATATGATAACAGTCTGAATGTGCAGATCAAAATGCTTTTAGAAGCAGTAAGTTGCGAAAATGTCCATAAATTGGGCTTAATACTGATAGGGAATGTGTAGCCATTGTTTCACAAATGCAATATCCTTATGTGCTTTGTGTGAGGAAAGCTATTTTTATGACACACAAAACTTCTGCCTATGTACAGTATACCAAATAATTTTAGTTAGGATGGTGCCATAGAAGGCAGTTGTCTATGTATGCAGTAGGCACCTCACTGTGTTTTGGAATGAAGCCTCAATCTGGCCTCACAATGACAAAAGTAACAATATGAAATATCTGAACCTGAACCAAGGGGCTGACCAGAGCAAAACATAAATGTCAGATAAACAAAGAGTGAGAGAGAGAAAGAGCTTTTACAGCAGGTTTGATTGATGAGACTCAATTACTTCAATTTAGAGGATCCATATGTTGAAATAGCACTAAAATAAATGAGCAAAATTCTGCTGCGGAGGAATTTTGAGTTTTATGCTCTCTCGATTTAACCATTTATCAACTTTGTCCGCAGATGCCATAAATGAACAAAGATTGAAGAACCAGCATGTCTGTATATCTGGTTCTTAGCCTTCCTTCTAAATTCTCAGAGATGGGACAAATACCAAGCTTGTGTGGAACAGGATTCAGTTCAGTTTAGTTAAGTACATGTGAGAACGGAAACAGTTCACATAAAATTTTAAATTCATTCATCAATTCATTTGCAACCTCTCACTGCAGATGGTCTGTTTTTGTCATATCTCCCATTAGCCATCAGGTCAAGATTATAGTGAGATTAATAAATCGTAGATTAGAAGTGTTCTAAAAAGTGGTGTGTGGCAAAGTGCAAAAACAGCTTCTCTTACAGACAAATAAATTGGGTCTAAACATTTGCTTAATTATGTGATATTACAAGAAATTTACAAATAAATTTACTAAGAAATTTGGTCATGACTGGATTCAAGATGTTTCAGTATCACTGGAGGGACAATTTACATCATGGAATATTGACAATAACCAGCAGGTTTTACATTTCAAGTATGGCGTTGTTTCGTTGACATTTACATTGTTAGTTCTGTTTGGCTGTTCTGTTTGTTTTTTGTGTACACCGATCAGGCATAACATTACTACCTTCCTAATATTGTGTTGGTCCCCCTTTTGCTGCCAAAACAGCCCTGACCTGTCAAGGCATGGACTTCCACTAGACCCCTGAAGGTGTGCTGTGGTATCTGGCACCAAGATGTTAGCAGCAGATCCTTTAATTCCTGTAAGTTGCGAGGTGGGGCCTCCATGGATTGGACTTGTTTGTTCAGCACATCCCACAGATGCTCAATTGGATTGAGTTCTGGGGAATTTGGAGGCCAAGTCAACACCTCAAACTCATTGTTGTGGTCCTCAAACCATTCCTGAACCATTTTTGCTTTGTGGCAGGGCGCATTATCCTGCTGAAAGAGGGCATAGCCACCAGGGAATACCTTTCCATGAAAGGGTGTACATGGTCTGCAACAATGCTTAGGTAGGTGGTACGTGTCAAAGTAACATCCACATGGATGGCAGGACCCAAGGTTTCCCAGCAGAACATTGCCCAAAGCATCACACTGCTTGCCTTCTTCCCATAGTGCATCCTGGTGCCATGTGTTTCCTCAGGTAAGCGATGCACACACACCTGGCCATCCACGTGATGCAAAAGAAAATGTGATTCATTAGACCAGGCCACCTTCTTCTATTGCTCCATGGTCCAGTTCTGATGCTCACATGCCCACTATTGCCGCTTTCAGCAGTGGGCAGGGGTCAGCATGGGCACCCTGACTGGTCTGTGGCTATGCAGTCCCATATGCAACAAACTGTGATGCACTGTGTATTCCGACACCTTTCTGTCGGAACCAGCATTAACTTCTTGAGCAATTTGAGCTGCAGCAGCTCGTCTGTTGGATCGAACCACACAGGCCAGCCTTCGCTCCCCACGTGCATCAATGAGCCTTGGCCGTCCATGACCCTGTTTGCCGGTTCACCACTGTTTCTTCCTTGGAGCACTTTTGATAGATACTGATCACTGCAGACCGGGAACACCCCACAAGGGCTGCAGTTTTGGAGATGCTCTGACCCAGTCGTCTAGCCATCACAATTTGGCCCTCGTCAAACTCGCTCAAATCCTTACGCTTGCCCATTTTTCCTGCTTCCAACACATCAACTTTGAGGACAAAATGTTCACATGCTGCCTAATATATCCCACCCACTAACAGGTGCCATGATGAAGAGATAATCAGTGTTATTCACTTCACCTGTCAGTGGTCATAATGTTATGGATGATCGGTGAATATTTATTAAGGTTGTCATGTGGTGATTTAAACTGCTCTCTTATACTAGATTCTGATTGATCAGCCGCAACATTCTGAGGTCTGTTATTCCCTGATAATGGCCATTGTCAATAGCAAAGCTGTATAACAGACCGCTCATCCGGGGATCTGAAGACGTTGCTTCTTTTATGTCTCTTGAATCACACAGCAGACTCTTTCTCTGTTTCATACAAACGCAGCTGGTGCCATAACAGAGGCCTGAGCCAATAATATGCAGACTAATGCAGTTATTGGGGGGGGAGAGAGAGAGAGAGAGAGAGAGAGAGAGAGAGAGAGAGAGAGAGAGAGAGAGAGAGATTAAGAGTGTGTGAATTACCTGAGCCTGTGTGACTCTCAACAGTGTTCGGAGCAGTGTCTTAACTAATAGTGAAACTAAGTTTAACTGCTTCAAAAACAGTGACATTGGTTTGCTACTGACAAACCTCATGTACTTTCTGTGCATGTGTTTCAATCTGTGTGCGAGTGTGTCTCTGTACAGAGAGAGAGAGAGAGAGCATGAGAAAGCGTGCATTGCATAGATAATAAAAGGTAATTTAGTGAAGTGTGGAATGTTGGACATGATATGACCTAAAATCAAAATCTCAATTAATTGAACATTTTACCTTGATTACGATTAATGAACGATTATTTTGTTTGTTTTTTTGCTTTGTTTTTTTTTTTTTTTTTGCCCTCATAGTTCACTGACAAGGTTTGTACTGTAAAAGTGCTTGACTATTAAAGGTGGGATATTTTTTCCTAATGAAAGAGTGCTCTGACATAACAGCTCACTTTCAGCAATTATTTTATCTATGGTTTGTAACATTTCTTAAAGCTTTCTGCTCATTGTAAATCAGATACAGATAAATTATTTAATGCATTTATTTGAATGCATTAAAGGGTCATGAAACCCCAGAACACATTTTTTTGAGATGTGAACAGATATGTACAGGTTGCATGTCATTGAAAACTCTAAATTGGTGGAAATTGGTTATTTTTGCATTTTTCCGAGCAATTTTGTACTTCCGGTTTGAAAAGCAAAGTCGAAGCTACGTCTCAAATCTGACGTAGATTCGGGCCTCGGAGTGTGTAGACAGGCTTGCGGGGGCCAATCTACGTCACTGGGTTCTGAGCACTTCTCTGCATTTATTCATGAAAAAGAGCTCGTTCAGTCCAATCCCTGCACATAAGATTATAATTGCGGTATTATGCACGAGACCAGAGCTGAAGTTTTGGTGCAGGCGGTTTGTTTTGCTGTCGTCTACCAGCACAAATAGAAAATATGTTCGCATGAGATCGCATTACAGTAGAGAATTAAAATGTCACAAAAGTGCTGTTCATTCACCTCTGCCTGCTCTGCGTTTGGACACGCGAGCCGTGTGTATGTTTCCCTCAGCACACATGAGTGCTGTTTGTATTTTGCCTGCGATATGGTCAGAACTGGAGTTTGAATACGAACACATGAAAAATACGATTGTTACGATATACACGCGGTGCGTGCATATGATCGGTTTTAGCGCGGAGCTCCACGATGAGTTTAACAACACTTGCCACGTGGATTTTAGATCATATACAGAATAAAGTATGCGTGTTTAAAGTTTTTATAGACATATTTCACACACTCTCCTGCACCAAACATGAACCAGCATGGTGTATGCACACATATTTCATCATGTCTTCTTCAAATGAAATATATGTGCAAACTGGACACTGATACAGTGGTGTCTGAACGCGATGACACGATTATTCTGATACACAAAAGAATGATTTAGACTGAAAATTCAAAGAAGAATGGACGTAAAAAGTAACTATGTCTTTATTCTTTCTGTGTTAAACTATGTGTCGTTTATCATGAGACTGTAGTGCTCGTAAACGTAATGAAAATATTATTAGCCCTGTTAAATATTCTTACGCATTTCTCCCGTGCTCATATATTAATATTCATTATTCTGTATAATGAGTGTTTTGTAGGTCTGTGTTTTATTGGTTGTTCTCTCCCCTCTTCCCCCCCTGTACACTCCCACTTTTCCAGAGCTTTACATGCCCATTTTCTCATACTTTTTCAGCTCTAAGGTGTGAACGACCATGCTAAAACAGGGGGGGTTTGATGACGCTTTAATGAGAGAGTGATTGCGTGTGTGAATTAGTCATACCGTCTCTCTATTAATTGTGAAGCTGTGGGTCGTAAATAGTTACTTCAAAAGTAGAAAAATGTATGCTATAACTTTTGAGTTTCTACTTTAGTGATAAATCACAGGACAGCATTGACAACGAGTTTCTGCGCTCCTCTCTGTATGCGCAACCTTCATGTGACGTGCGAGCTACTGTCTGTATGAGTGTTCGTCTGCCACAATGCATCAGCGCAGTAGCTCAATATATTGATACACATCCGATGGTCTAAAAACGCTTGAATGTCCAAAACTGGCAAGCCTTAAAACACATACAATTGACAAACTTTCGTGAGGACGCAAGCAAAAGTAATCTCACTTCGGGGATCTTGCGCTGTCTGTGTGTGTTGACTTGGCGTTTGAGTTCGCCTCCGTGTTGCTTCCATGCCGCTGACTGGACGGGGCAGGGTCACATGACTACACACGTGGTAGTATGTTTTTAAGGGGAAAGTATTAACAGGATTAAAAAAATAACCGACATGGGAAAATTACATCGGTTAGAGGTTCTGAATTTCAATTTTGATTACTTTTTGATTAATCGTCCAGCCCTACTTCATGCACTTAACTGTCACAGCTTTTAATACGTAGCGGAGGGGGAGAAGCTATCAGACTCCGATGCTGAATGACAAAATAACCTCATAAAATTCACACACTACATGGATAAGGTACATAGTACATAAGCACATAGAGTATAAGTGAATAGTGTATAGTGCGTCATTTGGGACGCAACTAGTGTCTTTGTGGGTTTTGGTTCATTTGATGTTGTAGGTTGTAAGGACCTTTTGAGATAACTGAAATAATTTGGTGAAGTGATATGGAACTGTAATGTGGCAAACAGATTTTTCAATAGTTATTGCATTAATACGGTAATTTCCGTTTTAAGTAACAGATCTATGTGTAATTTTTAGGTTTTGCAATGTGCGTGGGTATTTGAAGTATAGGTAGGTCTTATTACTGAATAAACAATGACTGCTGCATTCACCTAAATAGTTATCACTAAATACAGTTCATTCACCTCATTACTGTTATAGTTTCTGTTCTCTGTGTTTTGGATTTGTGGTGCCTTTTAGTATGCTTTTTCTCTGTTTAGTTTCGGTTTCCTGCTTTAGTTGTGTTGTCAGTTTGTAATTTTCCCTCTTGATTTAGTCCCTGATTGTTTCCAGGTGTGTCTTGTTTGACATTTTTTCCCTTGTGTATTTAAGCCCTTGTGTTTCCCTTGTTCTTGGTTAGGGTTTGTCTTTACTGGATTTATCGTTGGTTTTGTTCATGTGTTTCCTGATTTCCTTATTCCTGTGTTTCCTGGTTCTTCTACTTGTCAGGGGATTATTGTTTCATTTAATAAAAACTGCACTTCCTGCATTACAATTATACACTCCTCAGAGTACTGTACAAGCCAAATCAGAACATGAAAGACTCTTAAGAGGTCAAAAGTGCTGACTTAAAGTAAAAATTTTAAAATGAAAAGAAAAAAAAGAAAAGAAAAAGAAAACCCCCTACAAAACCCTCTTCTCTGTGTCTTATGGCATTTGGCCTATTCAAGAGCTGTCAATTAAAGAGGCACTTGGTCTATTCAGAGAGACATTTTCAAAAGAATCTGATGAAGGTCTAGTCCATGGTTGTTGCTGAAACAGAAAATCTCACCAATAAGAGAATTTAAGGAAGAGTATGAGCTGACTCTCCTCATCTTGTCGATGGTTTCAAAGGAGAGAAGGTATTCATCATTATCAGGGCTGCCCAGAGTACTGCTGGCACTGCTACTGGTGCTCAGGTTCCCTGGAGAGAATGCTGCTGGACCACCTAGAACACACATATAAACATAAGCATTGTGGGGAATAGGGATGGGCGATATGACCAAAATATTATTTCATAATATGAGTAACAAGTCCTTGTGTTGAAGAAAAGTAAAAAATAAATAAATAAATAAATAAAGATGAATGAAATAAGGATTCAGGTAAGAAATTAGAACAACATGAGGGTGAGTAATTTATGAAAGAATTATGATTTTGAAGACAATTTTCATCAAAAAACATAATCGACTGTATTTACATTAATACTAATTACTAAAGGCCCGTTCACACCAAGGACAATAACAATAACTATATAGTTCTAAAAATTGTTCTAAATATGAAAGATTAGCAGAGTCCACACCAGAGTCTTTTCTTCAATATACTTTATTGCAGTTCGAATCTGACCTTGTAGATGTTAGCTTTATTTTGTGTGTGTGTGTGTGTGCTACATGTTTTGTTTATGTGGTGTGTTGTGTATTCGCGTTTTTTTTGTGTTTGCTCAACCTGTCTTTCCTTTCTCACCCTTATCATCTATTTTATATCTATTTTATATTTCTCAAACTTATCATCGATTTTATATTATTATTTGATTAATTTTTTGTTTTTGTTATTATTGAATTAGTTAAAGGTTTAAAGGTTGTTCACCTTAATATTAGAAGTGTTGTTTCAAAAATTGATGATTTAAGAGCCTGGGTTTTTTTTGTATAAACCCAACATTATTACTATTTCAGAAACATGGCTACATAGTAAAATCTCTGATGATGAAATTAAAATTGATGATTTTGTTTTGTATAGATCTGATAGAGCTTCTAGAGGTGGTGGGGTGGCCACGTATGTTTCTGTAAAGGATAATTAATTCTGGCGTAATGTCAGATTGTCTAAGTGATCATTCGGTTATATATTGTGTCTGGAAAATTAAAATTTCAAGTTCTCCTCCCAAATATATAAGTACAAGACAATGTAAAAATATGAATGTAGAGAGCTTTATTCATGATTTAATTGTGATAAACTGGGATAGGTTTCAGTTAATTCCTTTTGTTGAGGATGCATGGAGCTTTTTTTATTCTGAGGTTATGAATGTAATCAACAAACATGCTCCTATTAGAACTATTAGAGTCAAAGGCAGACATTTACCTTGGTTAAGTTCTGATCTTATTAAACTCTTCAAGCAAAGGGATAAAGCTTGGGCTAAATATCGGTTATCCAGGAATTCCTCAGATTGGGAAAACTACAGACGTATAAGGAATCTATGTAAGGTTAGAACTAGGAATGCCAAAGCTAATTATTTTAAGGATCGTTTCTTGCATGATTTTCATAATCCTAAACAGTTTTGGGATCAGTTGAATAAACTCTTTAATAAATCTAATAAAAATGTAATTAAAAATAATCAACTGAATAACGATTCTATTTCTGATCCTTTACTTATTTCTCAAGCCTTTAATCAGTATTTTTCCTCTATCTGCGGTTCTCAGCGTTTTGACTTTAAGTTTTTTTTGACTTTACCTGTTCCTTAAATCCCACTACTTATTTTGGTTCATTTTCCTTTAAAAAAATTATGCCTGTTGATGTTTACTATGCTATATGTGATCTAAAAGCTAATAGTTCTGCGGGTCCTGATGGCTTGGAAGCCAAATTTGTTATATCTGCTGCTCATGTACTTATGTATCCTCTTGCTGATTTATTTAATTTGTCTTTGTCAACTTGTTCTGTTCCTTCTATATGGAAATGTGCTAGGGTTATTCCTTTGTTCAAAGGTGGTGAATCATCTGATATGAGCAATTACCGTCTGATTTCTATTATTTGTTCTGTTATGAAAATTTCGGAGAAACTTATATTTAATCAATTATCTTCGTATATGAGTTCACTGAATATTCTATCACCATTTCAGTCTGGTTTCAGACCTAATTTTTCTACTACTACTGCTCTTTTAAAATTTACAAATGATGTGTTCTCATCATTTGACAAAGGCCAAGCTACTGGTGCTATTTTCATTGATCTTTCAAAGGCTTTTGATATGGTTAATCATTATCTACTTCTCGATAAATTGTCTTCTATTGGTTTAACTAGAAATGCCCTTCTTTGGTTTAATGCTTATTTGCATAACAGGCGTCAGTATGTTGCATTGCAAGGTTTTCAGTCCGATTATTTGATTGTTGATAAAGGTGTTCTGCAAGGTTCCCCTTTGGGACCATTACTTTTTTCTATTTTTATTAATGAGCTATCTCAAATATATTTAAATTGCTCTATACATCTCTATGCCGATGATACTGTTATTTACACCACTAATTCTGATTTGTTGCAAATCCAGAACTCTTTGCAATCTGATTTTAATTTGGTCCAAAAATGGTTTCATAATAATATGCTTATATTGAATAAGAAGTAGTCTTGCTGTATGTTATTTGGTATACGATGGTGTCGTTTGTTTCCTTTTGTTTTGAATATTACTGTTGACGATGGATTACTTATTGAAAATGTTGATTCATTTAAATATCTTGGTCTTTGGGTTGATCCTGAACTTACTTTTAAGCCTCACATTGATTATATTGTTAATAGAATATACAGCTATTTGCGTTTACTTTATCGTTTAATCAATTGTCTTGCATGCCAAGTTAGGAAAAGAATTATTTCTCAGGTATTATTACCTCTTATAGATTATGCTGATATCATATATCAAAATACCTCTGATACTTATTTGAAGCCTCTTAACGTGGTTTATAATTCTTTGTGTAGATTTGTGTTAAGATGTCCATATTGTACTCATCACTGTCATATGTATGAAATGCTTAATTGGTTACACCCTAAATCAAGAAGACAATTTCATTGGTTTCTGTTTCTTTTTAAATGTGTTTATTTTGATTGTCCTTCATATCTGAAACAGTATCTGATTCCATATAGATCATCTTATTCACTAAGACATGAACAATTTCCTTTCTTTTTTGTCCCCAGAATTCTGAGTAAAACCGGACGAAGGTCTTTTCAGTAAAAAGCCCCTTCTTATTGGAACAATCTCCCTCAGTCTTTGAGATCTGTTACTTCATTTAACTGCTTTAGGTCATCTCTATTTTCCCATCTTAAAATGGCTTTTGTATGTTTTTAAGTTCTCTTATGTTGATTAGATGATTGTGCATGTGTATCTTCATGCTTATATATGATATGATTGTTGTAATTTTGTTGTGGGTGTGAGGGTCTAGTTGAGCATGTTTGTTTGTTTGTTTTTTTAATATCTGTATGTTTGATATGGTTGTTTTTTGTTTAGGACCCCCTCGAAAATGAGATGTCGCATCTCAAGGGGCTATCCTTCTAATAAATAAATACAAATACAACTATAATGATAACAGCACAGAAAAATGATATCCAATCAGAATACACCAGACTTTAAAGAACTCAAGCATTTCTAGTGGCAGATAACAAAACTGCAGAGTGCACTAAGAATAAACAGATGCTAATATAGTTATCATTATAGTTATCTTTATAGTTATTGTTCTTGGTGTGAACAGGCCTTCATGTGTGCATTTGATCTTTTAATTGAGCATCTGAGCTCAAAGTATCCTTTGCTTGTCTGCGTTCCATGTCTCAGAGAAGATAGCATCAGATAACGTGCAAGTACTGAACTGAGCTCTCTTTCCTGGCTTATTACACTTTTAATAAGGTGCTTTAATATCAAGCATGTTCCACAGTAAATCAACATCATTTTTGGCAATCAAGTTGACTGCAAAAACTGTTATGAATGGTATATAAAACTTTTTCTTTTCAACATTATACCCACCGACTCCTAGTTGGGAATAAGATTTCAGGCTTAGTGATATAGAGTGGAGTTTGTCTCACCCTCCTCGTTGAGGTTGAGGTTCTGAAGGCTCTTATTGAGGGTTCGAGAGGTGGTGGCCGCTCTGAGGTTTGTGTAAGAGTTCACTGATCGTAAACGAGGGATGGCGGGACTGTCCCTACCCGGGGTAACATTCCCTGTCTCTACATAAACAAAAAAAGTCAAAGGTCAGCGGCAACTGGACATAACGGATAACCAATGGACCATGACTATGTTTGGAACAGCATACTACTAACTATTAATTCTGTATTTAAGGAATATCTGCCCAACCAATTATATTTGGCAAAATGCACACTTAAAATCCTAATACCAATGTGATGAATGAACAAGTAGAAATATTAACCACAAATTTTAACATCTACTCTCTGACTTAAACATCATAATATGACAATGTAGTATCACTTAATCTGAAATGTGGCATAAATTTAGTATATTGAGCAGTATACATTAAGCAGTACATTAGTATTCCATTTGGAAATTTCCATTCTATAAACCACTGAGAAAATGTTATTGTCTATCTAAAACTGTTTAAAAATAATTACCTGTGGAATTGGCAGGTGAAGGTACAGCATAGTTTTTCTCTTCCTCCATGAACTGCAGAGCCACAGTACAGAAATTACTCTCATACTGCACCACTAGGTGACTAAGAGCAACAACCAGCTCCTAAACATGACAAAATATAGGAAAAACAAAAGTTACTGAAAGTAAACATCACGAAAGTAAAGGTCATCATGAGCCCACAAAGTTAAATAAGTCACTATAGGTCAACATGAGCCAATACAGATAATCATGAGTCAATATAGATCAACATAAGTCAGGTAAGCATCACAGCATGTCAAAAAGCGTCACTACAGGTCACTATGTTTAGTCATTTTAATTTTGCTCTCCCCAACTCTTCACAGAAAGGTAGTGTAGTAGTGGCTATTTACATTGCAGTGCTTTCAGGCTCTACGTCCAAATGCCGGCTTAGTATTGGCCGGCTCCTGCGTCAGCATCATATACTGATATACTGAGCCGGCGTTCGGACGTAGAACCTGGAAGCGCTGCAACATAAATAGAGTATGAGAATGACAGGGAGAGACGAATTTGTTGAATAAAGTCATTATTTTTGTTTTGTTTATGCACACAAAAAGTATTCTTGTCACTTCATAATATTAAGGCTGCACCACTGTAGTCACGTGGACTATTTTAACAATGTTTCTACTACTTTTCTGGACCTTGAATGATGGCAATTTCGTTGCTTTCAATGGAGGATTTCATCAAAATATCTTAATTTGTGTTCCGAAGATGAACGAAGGTCTTATGGGTGTGGAACGATCTGAGGTTGAGTAATTAATGACAGAAATTTCATTTTTGGGTAAACTAACCCTTTAATATGCTGTGTGTATAATAATTATAAAATAATTACCAAAATATTTGTATAATTGGATTCACTATAGGTAAACATAAATCAACACTGCTAATCAAGTCAATACAGAAAATCTGACATATATGAGCTATATGTATGCGCGTTGATCAATGTTTATATGTAAATAAAAAGCCTAAATTAAATCTGTTCATATAAAGCAATTATGTCTCTACAGAAGACTTGGATCAAACCTCTTGATTCATATGGATCACACGTCACAATGTCACAATGTCTTAATGAACATTCTGAAGCATTAAAGTTTTGGTTGCCTGGACTTCAAATGGATGGACAGAAATCTCTCAGCTTTCATTAAAAATATCTTCATTTTGTGTTTTGAAGATGATCTGAAGTCTTACGGGTTTGGAACAAAATGAGGGTGAGTAAATGATGACAAAACTTTCATTTTTAGGTGAACTATCACTTTCAAAAAAACAGGCAAAAACTAATAACAGAACATGTGGCTTAAAGGAACACTTCACTTTTTTTGAAAACAGGCTCATTTTCCAACTCCCCTAGAGTTAAACAGTTGAGTTTTACCGTTTTCGAATCCATTCAGCCGATCTCCGGGTCTGGCGGTACCACTTTTAGCATAGCTTAGCATAGTTCATTGAATCTGATTAGACCGTTAGCATGTCGCTCAAAAATGACCAAAGAGTTTTGATATTTTTCCTATTTAAAACTTGACTCTTCTGTAGTTACATCATGTACTAAGACTGACAGAAAATGAAAAGTTGCGATTTTATAGGCCGATATGGCTAGGAACTATACTCTCATTCCGGCGTAATAATCAAGGAACTTTGCTGCGTACCATGGGTGCAGCAGGCGCAATGATATTACGCAGTGCCTGTGACCCCCTGCTTGCACAGGGAGCGTGCCTTGCAACCATGGAGACATTTGTGAGAGTCGCTGCGCAATATCATTGCGCCTGCTGCACCCATGGTACCTTGGTTCCTTGATTATTACGCCGGAATGAGAGTATAGTTCCTAGCCATATCGGCCTAGAAAATCGCAACTTTTCATTTTCCGTCGGTCTTAGTACACGATGTAACTACAGAAGAGTGAAGTTTTAAATAGGAAAAATATCAAAACTCTTTGGTCATTTTTGAGCGAGATGCTAACGGTCTAATCAGATTCAATGAACTATGCTAAGCTATGCTAAAAGTGGTACCGCCAGACCCAGAGATCGGCTGAATGGATTCGAAAATGGTAAAACTCAACTGTTTAACTCTAGGGGAGTTGAAAAATGAGCCTATTTTCAAAAAAAGTGGAGTGTTCCTTTAAAACAGAAACACATTTGATTAGTTGAGATTGAAGAATGCAGTTTAAAATTACTCTGTATTATAACTCTTATCAAGCTGCAAATTACATAATCTCATGACATTTTTATTTTTGCTGGAGAATTAGGAAATATACAGTATAGTACACTTCTCAAATGGACCAAACCTGTTCCAAAGCTGATTACTGAGGGCCAGAAGGAGCAAGCTCAGCTTTACAGGAATGTCTTGGATAAACAGCAGAGATTGGGAAATATGTAAAAATGCTACAAACTCTGGTCATCATATAGACCTGGAGGAGTTGTGTCAGTACCTGGACACATCAATAAGTGCATCGATAAAGCAGTCTAACATACAAGGACAGCAATAGCCATGGCTAACAGTGGAGGCCACACTGTTAAAAAACATGTGATGGTGCCTTTAAATCTGGAAATAGCCCTTAGGTATCAGGAAGGCAAAATTAAGCTATACACAGATTTATCCACTCACTTCACCAACACCAAAAGCACAAAGAGCATGGTGCAGGTGCCTTGCGACAGTGATTCTTCCTGTCAAAAGTGTTGAATGAGTTCTATCCAAGTTTGATAATAAGGCAGAAGAACCTTATTAAATGTTGATTTGTGTAATGCCAATAAACCAAATAAGATTCCTAGTCATATGCTCGGGGACTGTGCAGTCAAACTCACAGCACATGTACTCATAGTCATTTTCAACATTCCCCTGAGCCAGGCAACTGTCTCAATGTTCTTTAAAGGGGTCATGAATTAAGAAATCAAATTTCCCTTGATCTTTTGACATGTAAGAGGTCATTGTACTATTAAAACCTCCTGTAAGTTTCAGAACTCAAAACTTCGTTGTTTGTCCAAAAACAGCTTTTATTGAATCCAAGCTCCGAAAATGACTAGTTTCAGATTTTGTCACATTATGACGTAATAGTGTGACTAAAGACCGCCTCTGCAGAATCACATCAATGCCTACTTCTACATCATCACGTTGTTGGCCCCACCCACTGGCACGTTACTAAGATGAGAAGGAGAGAAGAGAGATACAGGATCACTGGACTAAAAATAACATTACCTTCCAAAGGATCCTAATGTTAGTAAAGTGGTTATTTATTTTCAACTATGCAAATGTCTCAGTAGAGCATTATTTGTTTGTTCAGTACATTTCTCTGTGGATTCTTTGGTAAATCAGTTGCAAGTAAATCAGTTGTTTGCAGGCTTTGCAAAAAGACTTTTACTGTAAGATATGGAAATTATACACAGAAAGCAATCAAACAACCCTCCCTTTATAATTGCTGGAGCTGTCAATCACACCGTGTGAGTTTATCAGTGACTGAGCTCTGGATTCTTGCCAAAACTCCAGTTATAATCAATAACGCTGTCTACACAGCACAATGAATCTCTTATTTACATCCTGTTTACACTGTTAATTATGATGAAAGCATTCGTGAGAGTGCAGAAATCGAGTTGCAATAACAAGATCACTGTATTCATGCGCTCAAAAGACATGTCTGTCATTGACTACAATGCTGCAAACTTTCCTGTGATGGAAGTAGATCTAAATATAATGCTATAATCAACACTTCACAATTAGTTAATCTCAACAGCTGTAATAGTAAAACCGTAGTAAAAATTTCAAGAGAGTACCACATGGAATACTTATTTCATATGCAAAGATGTTAGTCAATCATAGCAATGGCCGTTTACATTGAAGTCTCACAGCAGACATGCCCATTGCATCAGAGCGTTCAAATGTGAGGGCTAAAATAAGGGTAGAAAATGGCCTTTTATTTCTAAATTATGAAAATTGTCTCTATGTAAAAATCATACTAACATTGTAAGTGCACCCCAGGAAAAATTATAAAATAATTAATAATAATAATTAAATAAATAAATAAATGCATTTCATGACCCCTTTAAGGCGATGAGTGATGACCATTAAACATGTGTGAAAGAAGAAAACAACATCCTCTCCTAATGACTACTGTCCTGTGGCACACATCCTCATGAAGTTCTTTAAGAGGATTTTCAAGGTCCACATTAAAAGGGGTCCTATTTTGTTTTTTTAAATGTTTAACTCTCTTTATTATGTAATGGTGCTGTATGAACATGAAAAAGGTCTGCAAAGTTTCAAAGCACAAAGTCCACTCCAAAGGGAGTTATTCTCTAAATTGTTAGTTTCTGAAGTCCCTGAAATGCCTCGATTGTAGTTTTCAGTTTTCTTCCAGGAACATACACGTCACAATATCCCTCATTTAATTAATTCCCACCCAAGGCATACACAAAATAAAGGGTGCGAGGCCAATGAGTTGCATTGGTATTATGTTGTCACCATGTCCAAGAGATGCTGTTTTTCCCCGATTCTACCCCCCCCCCCCCCCTTTTTTTTTAGTCTACCCAAGGTGGATGAACTTAGGAAAAAGTGGTTAAAATGTATTTTTAACACTATTCCTCAGCAGTATACAAACACAACCTTTTGTTGTGTTCCCACCATTTTTATAATGACTGCTTTCTGAAACATGCAGTTCGATGCAGGTCAGATGTTATAAATGACAGTTATAACGTCACATATAAAATGTAAGATGTATAAAAAAAGAATTACTACTGTTAAACGTCCTGCATAAGTTGTGCTTGCAAAGGTGGTTCGAGTTGATCAGCTTGTTCTTTTCGAGTGTCATTATTGGACTTGGGCTCAAACTGAGGCCATATTTAGCAGAGCTACAGTAGTGTTTTAAAAAAACTAAACTAAAATAGAGTGTTTGGACAGAGAGTGAAAACAAGTGCTGCAACAATATAAATTATTAGAAAAATAATAATTTAACATCAAATGATGTAAACATTCTAGTAGACCCCATAAACAAAATTATGAACTATTCAACTCCCTATAGTTTGCATACCATCTCAACCATTCTATAGAATATGCCATATCCTATGCCCTTCACCTGATTGTTCCTCAACAGGAAAACAAGGACTCCTATTTGAGAATGCTGTTCATCTATGTCAGCTCAACAATGAACACAATCATTCCTCAAAAGCAGATTGAAAAGCTGGCCCTAAATACCTTTTAGTGTAAACAGGTCCTAGACTATATAACAAAGAAACCACAGATGGTTTGGATTGCCTACAAAACCTTCAGCACTATCATGCTAAGCATCAGCATACCCCAGGTCTGTGTGCTCGGTCCACTTCTGTTCAGTTTGCTCATTCTGGACTGTGCTGCCAAGCATAGATGTAATTACAGTAAATCATCACGTGTAGGCTTAATCAACATAAATTATGAATCAGAGCACAGGATGGTGGCAGGAGGCCTGGTGCAACCTCAAACTTAATCTGTCCAAAATAATTAAAAAAAAAAAAAAAAGTAATCCTAGATTTCAGGAGTTCCCATGCCAACCACCCCCTACTGCTCATGATAGCTCAACAGTACAGTTTCTAGGAGTGAGCGATATATGACTAAAATATGACTAAAATAATTTTATGTTCCACAGAAGAAAGTGATTCAGGGTGAGAAAATTGTTTTTCTAAGGATTTTTTTTTTTTCAACCATCCGGGGCTTTTTGGGGTCCTTAACATGCTCAAAAACTCTTGAAAATTGGCACACACATTGGAATCTGCGGCCATTAGGGTGCCGCAGAGGCTGGGACCCGGGTGTGGCACAGGGGCTCTACGGCATCCCCTTGAATGGGGTCCGAAAACTTGGTCCGTAAATCAAACACGCTTGCATGTATTAGTATGAAATTCGGTACACATATAGACCTCGTCGGGCCTAACAACTTTCGTGCTCTAAGTTATACACCAGCTCAACAGGAAGTCAGCTATTATGGGTTGTTTGAAAAACGCATGCTCTGGATTTTGATATACTCCTCCTAGGAGATTAATCCGATCACCACCAACTCACTCACTCAGTCTCACTCTTTCTCTCTGTGTGTGGGTCTCTGTCTCTGTCTGTGTGTGTGTGTGTGTGTGTGTGTGTGTGTGCACGCTTGTATGTGTATGTGTGTTTTATAATCTTGATTAGTGGTCTTTAACCCTTTTACTGATTATCCATTTATTGATGAACTTATAAAAATTTTGAACTGCAAATGATAACTTCACACTCATTTGAAATTGAACCATGACACTATATCACTATTCGGACAGGACTTGTTTTCTAAATGTCGTTTGAGTTAAAATTATTATTACCCAACACCTGTGATTTCATGTAGTGATTCATACAAGACTAACATCTCTGTTTTTTTTTTATAGAGGAGAGTGTGTGGTTTCTAGACATGGGCGTTACAGAAGGTCATGTGCTGTGTTTGCGAACATCATGTATGACGCATGTCTTTAAATTAATTATTTATTGATATAATTCAAATTTATTAAAAACCCCTATTTAAGTAAATTTCACATGATTTTATAAAAGTGGGTGTTTAAAATAAACTTGCATAAGTGAGCAGAAAAACCTTACTATTACCTGAGACTGATATTAAAATCGTCTTTGCAGGTTCTGTGATTTGGCTCTATTTATTCATTTTATAATTTTATTTTTTTTATCGTATACCACACATATTGATATTAAATGAAAGCAAAGCAAGCATTGCTGCACAAACGATAGCTCAGGGAGGTCAAAAAACACATGAAGAGAAGTGTTATGATAATACAACATCAGCAATCACAGACATTCGCATTAAGACTAGATTACATTTCTCAGAGTACTGTTGAATTTGTGCAAATAACAGTACGTAATTTGCTCTGGAATTTTTATAGGGGTTGTTTGAGAAAAACACTGACATGGCAGATTAGGATGATATTCAGCACTCATTTGAAATTGAGCTATGACATTCTATGACATGAAATTCATCTAAATTTAAACAATCTCATGGATGTGGCTGTTGTGGTTTGTGATCATATGGCACCAACTGCTGCAGTAAATGTGGTGTATTCAAATGACTTTGACATAGTCCTTTTATGTTTACCCGTTTTAAATGCCTATTGCCCACCGTGCACAGTTCCCCTGAAGCCACCGGTTTGGCGGTGCCACCGGGCTTGGGCCCGTCATCGCTGCTTGCAGCTATATTTATATTTATTTATTTATTTATTTTATTATTATTTTTTTGGGGGGGGTGAACTATCCCTTAAACTCATACAGATGACTGTGTTTCTGTGTTTTGGACCATTCAGGCCCAATACGCAGTGAAAGAGAACTCAATTCAGTACTTGCAGAGGACTGTACCTGGATCCTCAACATTATATCCATAATGCCTCCTCCATCCTTACCCCCTTCTACGGGGGCACCAAGAGAATGTTCTGACCAGCTGAATTACTGTCTGGCATTAGAACTCTAAAGCTACCCATTTTAAATCCTTTAAGCAGACAGTAAAGACAGCTGAGAACATTACTGGAACCTTTGTCCCAACAATCCAAGAACTCTAGCATTTACAAGGCCCAAGAGGACTCAAACCACATTTTTGCAATCATTGCTGACTAGATATAGATACTGGTCAGGCCAGGTCATGCAGACTCCAAAATAACTTCTTCCCCCAAGACGTAAGACTCCCTTGACCAATGCCATTGTAAGGCTGGACAGGGTTTCAGAAATCATCACTCATTAGAGTGACTTAATTAGCCAGCATGTCACTATCACAAGGATTGTTTAACAACTGCAATAATTCCATAGACTATTGCTAAAATGGCATCAATTCCCAAAAACCTATCTATTCTCAACACAATCATTGCATTTATTATGTATACTGTGTATTCTGTACTATGTTCTGCAATGTCCTATGTGTACTATGGTTATAGTCTTAAAATCCAAAATAGTTTTATGTAAAATTTGCACTAGGATCTCTAAGAGAAACACAGTTTTGTTCCCTAATGTACTGTAAACACATGGTTGACAATAAATGACAATGGCAAGAAATGTTGAAATGACTTGACAGCATGTTTGGACAAACGAATGGAAGTAGAATGTGTTACTGTCAACCACTGAGATACCCATGATACACAACAAGCCTCAGTTCTAAAATGCACTGTTCTCAGCTTTAGAACAGACTTAAGAAAATGATAATGAATCTGATGCTGATGAAAATTGCCCATAATGAAATTCCATTAAACTTGCCTTCCTCACGATGGGACTGCCATCATTAATGAGTTGTGCTAGCATCATGGCAACATTATGATCAATGGTGGTAGAATGATCTGTTCTCTCAGCAGAATTCCCCACAAACGTACCCAATGCAAACACAGCTGCACACCGCACCTGCCAATGAGACAACACAGAACATTAATGAACCACACAACAGCCATGGTCAGGGTTGTGGTGCTTATAATATGGTGCTTCTATGGTAACAAGGTAGAACTCTGTTTTTTGATTTAAAGATACATATTCTGGACAGGAATAAACCTGCACTACATAGAATAGAAAAACAGAGAAACCAAGAAATCTAGGTTTGGAATGCATTATAGCAGATTAATGGTCCTGGTTAAGGATCTGAATTTGCAGGGCACTGTAAAGGTAAACCATATATATACACTAGAAAATCTACTACTAGATTTTCTAATAGTAGAAAAATATTAGACTGGCCAATTTTTAGAACCTCTGGTATGGGATCAGACAGGAGACTGTAGAGCTTCTCATGGGCACTATCTCGAACTCCACACCAGCGTGCAGAATCAAAGTTCTGCCAGATTCTGCCCAGACAGATTGCCACCCACTGCCTCAGGAGAGGGTGAGGGTCGTTGAGCTGCTCCAGACAGATCGCAATCAGGTTACCCTGCAGACATGCCTCCTGATGGACAGAGAGGTCAATGAATAATCAGCAAAAAAAACAAAAAAAACAAAACAAAACAAAACCCCAAAACATCATTTTAATACATTTTTAAAAACTATTGTGCTAAATAATTCTGAGAGTACATTCTTGACCCTAACTCTCAAATAATAATATTAATTAATACTAATACTATATATATATATATATATATATATACACACACACACACTGTATATAATTTAATAAATGCAAATAAATGCTTTTCATTGAACTTTCTATTCATCCAAGAATCCTGAAAAAAGTATCACCATTTCCACAAAAATGTTAAGCAGCACAACTGTTTTCAGCATTGATAATAATTAATAATAAGAAATGTTACCTGAGCATCATATTAGCATGATTTGATTTCTGTATATACGTTTTTTGATGAATAGGAAGTTCAAAAGAACAGCATTTATTTGAAACAGAAATCTCTACTCTCACTTGGATAAAAATAAAGTAGTGAACATTACACAGTAGTGTACATTACCGTTCAAAGGTTTGGGATCTATTTAACAATGAATCTTGACAATGTTAAAACGGTTTACACAAAAATTAAGCAGCACAACTGTTTTTTTTTTTTTTGTTTTTGTTTTTTTATAAAGACATTAACATTTTTATCCAATGTTTCTTGAGCAGCAAAACAGCATATTAGAATCATTTCTGAAGGATCATGTGACATTGAAGACTGGTATAATAGCTGCTGAAAATTCAGGTTTGCCACCACAGAAATAAATTGCATTTTAAATGTAACCCTATTATAGTAATTTTACTATAACAATAAGAGAAAGAAGCTGACAAGATCTTAGACAGACAGACATATAGACAGACAGATATAGATAGATATAGAGTTGCAAGAAAAAGTATGTGAACCACTTGCAGAATCTGTGAAAATGTGATTAATTTTAACAAAATTAGAGAGATCATACAAAATGCAAGTTATTTTTTATTTAGTACTGTCCTGAGTAAGATATTTTACATAAAATATGTTTACATATAATCCACAAGACAAAAAAAATAGCTGAATTTATTAAAATAACCCAGTTCAAAAGTTTGTGAACCATTGCTTCTTAATTCTGTGTGTGGTTACCTGGAGGATCTACGACTGTTTTTTTGTTTTGTGATGGTTGTTCAAAAGTCCCTTGTTTGTTCTGAGCAGTTAAACTGAGCTTTGTTCTGCAGAAAAATCCTCCAGGTCCTGCAGATTCTTCAGTTTTCAAGCATTATTTGCATATTTTAACCCTTTACAGCAGTGACTGAATGATTTTGAGATCCGTCTTTTCACACTGAGGACAATTGAGAGACTCAAACACAACTATTTAAAAAGGTTCAAACATTCACTGATGCTCCAGAAGGAAACATGATGCATTAAGAATGCAAATATGCAAAATATCTTACTCAGGACAGTATTAAATAAAAAATAACATGCATTTTGTATGATCTCTCTTATTTTGTCAAAATTTTTCACATTTTCTGCAAGTGGTTCACATACTTTTTCTTGCAACTGTAGATAGATAGATAGATAGATAGACATATAGACAGACAGATATAGATAGATAGATAGATAGATAGATAGATAGATAGATAGATGCTCTGATTCACTCATCATCTTGATCTCCATCTGTTTTTCTTTGTTTCCATCTATGTCATACCTGTCCTGTGTTGTAGTTGTTGACAATGACAGCGAGGATAAAGACAGCCATAGTTCGATGCTCAGCCTGGATAAAGAATGGGGAGTCAACAACTAACAATTCATATGTCCAAGACTTCATTTAATTAATAGTGTTCTTTTCACTGCCTGTTCGTGATCTGATTGGTCAAAAGTGCACCAAATTCCAACCAAAAACAAAGCATAGTTTGAACTCTGGAAATATGGCACAGCAGATTAAGTAATCAAAACAGATTTTGTTTTGAACAAAGTGGAAAATTATTCAGTACCATCTGTATGATACTTACGGGCATGTATGGGTCAGCCAGCACTGACAGGAAGTACTTGTGTCCATTGTCTTTTACAAGATCAGCTTGGCATGACTACAGAAAAAAGAAAGAGGGAGAGAAAAGCAGGAGGGAGAGTAGGCGAGTGTAAAAGAGAAGGAATTGAAAGAGTGACAAAAATGAAACAAACACCATACTGACTGCTGACAAATGTTTCTTCCGATTTTGCTGCCTGATACAAACTTCTTACATCTGAGTTTTCTCTGAATAAAACACTTACATAGTCCCCTAAAGAAAACTGAACTGCAGCACGTGAGACACTTCACTGATATACCAATAACACAATAACAGACCTTGGAATGACCAGAAAGAGAGAGAGACAGAGAAAAGCTATTTGTCCCATCTCAAACAGAATGTGTGTTGGAGGATAGTGTGGGCAGGGCGGAAAGGGCAAGTTTTACTATCGACTGCTTGTGCTCTCCATTTCATCTGGTGAGTTTTTTAAGTGCCATGTGCTATAGTGAACAGACCGATGACACATTCTGATCACTATATAATATAAACAGTTCTGTATATATCTGAAGAGTAAAAGTTTGGAGTCAGTACGTTTTTTTTATAAACTGATCAAAAGTCAATGTAAATCTTTTACATTGTTAAAAAAAAAAAAAAAAAAAAAAAAAAAAAAAAACTTTCTCAAATGCTGGTCTTTTGAACTTGGCGTTCATCAAAGAATCCTGAGGGGAAAATGTCTCACAGTTTCTACAAAAATTCAGCTTTGCCATCAACAAGAATAAAATGGCTATTCAAAAAGGCAATTTCCAAACAGTAAAAGTTTCTACAGACATAGTTGACAGCCTCATTTGTAAGTTTAAAACGTATGGTACCATAGCAAAACCCCCTTATCCCTATAGAGTGGTGCAGGGATGACTTCAAAATCCAGAAGAATAATTCACCACTGGTTCCATCAAGATTTTCCTATGGGTTTTTATAATGGGGTTTTTCAATTTATGGTCTTCAATTTTTTTTTTTTTTTTTTTTTTTTAGTAGCCTGATTAGCAGCATTGGAGTGTGTCTTGCTGCAGTCTCTGTGAGGGATGTGCATGAATGATCATCTATCTCTGCAGGTGTCTTAACCACTGCTGTAAGAGACAGATGGCAAACCACTTTCACTTCCACTGCCCTTCCACTCCACTGTACAAAAATACATTCTGAACATTATAAACAAAGTTTTATTAGAATTATTTAGTTTAAAAAATAATTTAAATTAGAAATAACATTAACAGATTAATCCTTCACTAGACCAGGAATGTGCAAGAAAATATCTACCTTGATTTTATGATACATTTTTCTTTTGTTTTAGAATTTTGAAAAAAAAAAAAAAAAAAAAAAAAATCAATGTAGCATTTATAAATTAGTAAAATCACAAAAATGTATTTACATTCTAGTGAACAATTCATAACTGCATGTTATTTCAAAGAAATGTTGGAGTTGAAGTTACTTATTCTTCTTCTAAAATGACCTTCTGCTGACTGAATGTTAACCAACAGCCAAATAGCTACTTAGACATTGTTTAAGCAAACTCATATTTGGTTTGTCTACATTTTTGTATGTGACGCTCACTTTTCACTATCCAATCAATTTCACCATCCATGTGATGCACTTTGAAAGTAAAGTGTGATTCTAATGGCAATTTACGCTGACTTTAAGACTTAAAGACTTTAAGACTTATTAATAGAGTTTGTTTGGATGATAGATGAGTACAACAGGAATAAGGCACAGGCATAAATGTTTCTGATGTTTCTGTTGTACAAATATATTCAAATGTACAATAGGACACACTTCTGAGCTCTTAAAGAAGAGCATTTTCATCTGTTTCTATTCATTTTTGGTCTTTCTTTTGGTGAACACTTCTTAAAGCAGGAGTTAAACTGTGCTGAGAGTCTGATCTCTAAATCATATTGATCAATCAGTAATGCACATAAAACACACGACTGATCAACTCTTAGATTGTGGAAATATTTAAACATTCAGTTGTTTGTACTACAATGGTTAAGTTTACAAATTTACATTTTTCCTTTTCTTAATCAAATTTTGTCACATTAAAATACACAAGAATATTATTGTGACTTTACATATTTAAACTTTTCAAATATGCAAATTAGACCGTTTTATTACATATGCAGATATTTGCATACATCACAATATAAATATATACTTTTATTTTTGTTTTAATCTTTTCAACAACTCAGTGGTTGATAACTAATAGATCCTTCATTTTTAATAACCCATCTGACAATTATCAGTTATATTATATATATATATATATATATATATTATATATATATATATATATATATATATATATATATTTTTTTTTTTTTTAAATATAATGAAAATTAATAGGTCTACAGTGAAACAAGTAATTTTATGTTTACCACAATATTATGTTTTTTTTTTTTTTTTTATCAGATTGAAGTATCACGTTTGATAGCTTCGATACTAAAAGGCTTTTAGCTGGTCATTAGTATCTAAATGTTAATTGTTTAATTGTTCTGAGAATTACAGTATGTGGAATTCTGGTTAAAGCAAGGGCTAAAATGCAAAGGATGAAGAGGTTTACATACACTATCTACAGCTAAGATCTTTGCCCAGATGAAGACCAAAAAAGGCCTGAGCTCTCTTGCTGAACTCTGCAACAGTTTCAACACGTACGGAAAAATCCCCACTGAAAGAGCCTGCAGAGAGCAAAAAGACAAAGTGAGAGAGAGAGAGAGAGAGAGAGAGAGAGAGAGAGAGAGAGAGAGAGAGAGAATTTTAAAGGATGACAGTGATTCAAGGCAGCCAAACGTTTTCTTTGAAATACTTATGCAATTGATTTATTTAGATTTGTTTTTCCTTACCAGGTCTCTTGTATTCAGAATATCATTGTTTGATTGTGTATGTAAATTCTAGCAAACCCTGGCGCTACGTAAATATCCAATACATAACATCCAAATTCTACATAAGGCTGGAATGGGCAGCTAGAGTCCTGGAGGGCCAACTATCCTGCGGAGTTGAGCTCCAACCCTGATAAAAACTCACTTGGCCATAGCTTTCTAGTAATCCTAAAGACAATGATTAGCTTGTTTAGGTGTGTTTGATTAGGGTTGGAGCTAAACTCTGCAGGAGAGTTGCCCTCCAGGACCGAAGCTGCCCATCCCCGACATAAGGTGTAAGTAAATTGACTGACATATGTATTATCTAATTATTTAATACAGTTAATTAAGTAGTACTTTAATTTATGTAAGCTTTAAAGTAAAAGAAAGATCAAAATAAATGTTAGAGGTGTGTTATCTGCTGTCTCACCAAACTGACGGCCCAAGGGCCCAGGTCCAGAAATTGCCCCAGCAATTTTAGTGCTCTCAGTCTGTGTACCTGACTCAAGAGGACCTAAGAGAAACCAGATGAGAGAAAATGAATCTGATGTTCTGCTCTGTTCCACAGCTAGTGGAGTCAGTGGGGAGTGGACGACAGTGTGTCAGTGTTTAACTCTACAGCAGGGCCATGGATGAAATACAATGAAAGAGGGCAAACAGATATATTTAATATACCCCACACCAACGTGAATCACCAATTCTCACATCCATGACTACACAAAAGCAGGAACACATACATTCCTATACAATGTGGAAACAACTAATATAATCATTTGTCCAGGTGCTTAAGTTCACACACACTCCCTATGGGCTGGCACAAGCTAATCACTGCCCACCCGTGTGTGTACATCTGTGGTTAGGGTGGTGATTCGTTAATACTTCCATACATGTCTGTGTTATTAATAAAAGGGGTGGTCAAAATAAGTTTCAGGCATGCAAAATCACAAATATGGTTAACAGGATATGATGTCACGCACCATGACTTCAACTTGTGAAAGACTAACAAAGCTAAAATGTCTCAATAATGGGGGAGGAAGCTACTTACTCGGTGTGTCTGTTTTTTTAACTTGTGGTATCCTTTATGTTTAAATGCAACAATAATATTAATGACCATTCTAAATGATATTAATATAATATGATATACAAGGAACCCCAGTTTCAGGACGATGAAGGGGTATTTAAGCCTAACTTGTAGGGATGTGGGGGTACATAAGACAATTCTGGGAAATAATGATGTATGTGAAAGGAATACTATGATGTATGACTGTCTACTCTAGACACATTTAAAACCATACTAAATGACTTCACATGCATGATGGGTGCTTGTCTGCATAGTTACAAAGCTCACAGTCTCCCACAAAAGGGAACACTGCTCCAGACCTGCCAAAAGCGCCTTGATCAAAGCCCAGGTATCACATCCACAAATGTCTATATCACAATATGAAATATTAGCATAATGCCTGCCCAAAGGCACACAAAATGAAAGAATTGTGGTGTAGGCTTTAGTGAATTGTAGTGTTGTAATCATGTCACCGAGATGCTGTGTGTTTCGGTGTGAAAGCATAACCCCTTGGTTTGGCCTTCCAAAAACGGATAAAATTTGGAATCATTGGTTAAGATCTAAAAAGTAAGAGTTACAAATTTAACTTACAACTGTGAAAACTTCTGCTTAAGTAGTGCTTGCAAAACTGGTTCCAATCTATCTGCTTGATGATCCGAATCTGACTTGAGATTGAACTGATACAGTAAAACAACATTGTTAGCTATGTGTTTACAACTGCTTTATAAGCCTTGGAAGCTGAAGCTCATGATTATGGGAAGGTCCGTTACAGTTCTGACACATGCTTGAGGTGTTTGGCAAATCACAACACACTAGGTCAGCTGGCCAATCAGCACTTTTCGGAAGGAGGGATTTTGTAAAAAAAATTGGTACTCAGTCAGAGCGTTTCAGACTGACTGGGAATGAAGGTACTACAATAACGTACAGTATGTAAACATTAAAGCATGTTAACCCATATTACTACACCCAATATACAAAATAATGAACTTTTAAAATATCATCATCTGACCCCTTTAAAATTGTTAGTTTTGTTAAAAAAAAAACAAAAAACAAAAAAAACAAACATCTTAGGTTGGCAAAATTTATTTTTTTAATTTCAAAAGTAATTTTAAGCATTAAAGCATAAGCCTTTAGATCAAAAGATCTGAGATCACGAGAAGCATAAATTTTAGTTTTAGGTAACAGTTCTAGTTTGCATATTCCTATGCCAGCATTTTAAAACCCTGCATACGTGTGTATGTATTTAAAGCATCTAGATATTGTGGCACACACTCTTAGCATGGTGAGGGGGCCCGGATACAGGCCTGCCCAGAGACAGAGCGTGCTGTGTAAGGAGCGCAACAGAAGGACTGCCCACCTCAATGCCCACACAAAAACACACACAAACTCCAAAACGCCTGCAATCTCCTGCCAAAACAATACGCCACCCTGCCATCAAGGTATTAATAGATCGCAGGGTCACGTCAAATCATGGACTGTGAAAATTATCAGCATGCACCTTGGCTATAACAGGGTGTTCCTTAATACCCTGAGGCCTATGGACGGAAGGAAGAAAGGAAGGAAGGGGAGAAATGAAAGAATAGAAATAAGTGAAAGAAGTGAGAAGAATATGAGGGAGGTCTGTTTTTTTACTCTAGCCAAATGGAAGATTAGTCAGCACTTACAAGGTGTGTTTGTGTGTGTGTGTGTAAAAGCATGACTGGCTGCTGAGTTTAATATAAGTGTGAAAATCTGAGCCCATCTGTGAAGAGTCCACATCTCTTAAAGTGATGCACAGAAACATGACACAAAATCCATTTGACTCAATACAAGAGATGGTCAGCAGGAAACAAAAAAATGTGATCAGGAAGCATTTACATTACATTTACAATAGCTTATATTTTATCTAGTGCCATGCTCTACTGTCTGAACCAAGGGAACATACTGTACACAACAAGATTTTGGAGTATTTGACAGTCTCATTCACATTACATTTATGCATTTAGCAGATGCTTTTATGCAAAGCGACTTAAAGGGTTAGTTCACCCAAAAATGAAATTTCTGTCATTAAGTACTCACCCTCATGTCGTTCCAAACCCGTAAGACCTTCGTTCATCTTTAGAGCACAAATTAGAATATTTTTGATGAAATCTGAAAGGTTTTATATCCTCCACAGAAAGCAACGAAATTACCACAATCAAGGTCCAGAAAAGTAGTAAAAACATCGTTAAAATAGTCAACGTGACTACAGTGGCTCAACCTTAATGTTATGAAGCGACAAGAATACCTTTTGCGTAAAAAAACAAAACAAAAATAATAACTTTATTCAACAAATTTGTCTCTCCCTTGTCATTCTCCTACGCTATTTACGTTGCAGCGCTTCCAGGTTCTACGTCAGAACGCCCGGATCAGTATTGGCCAGGCTCCTGGCACAGCATCACATGCATGCGTCGTGCTGCTCACCTGAACAGCGTCGGCCAATACTGAGCCGAAAAAACCCCCCATAAGTTTCGGATTTCATCAAAAAAATCTTAATTTGTGTTCCGAAGATGAATGAAGGTCTTACGGGTGTGGAACGACATGAGGGTGAGTAATTAATGACAGAAATTTAAGAAATTTTTTGGGTGAACTAATCCTTTAAAGCAGTGTTTCCCAAAATTTTTTCAATCACAGCACCCTTTGAAAATTTTCAAAAATGTGTGGCACCCCACACTAGTGTTGTCACAATACTACTTTGATACGATACCTTGAAAATTATCGATTTTCAATACCACAGGGAAGAACCGCCGTATATAGGCCTACTGTCATATAGATATTTTTAATATTATCTAATTTTTTGTCCATCCATTGAAAGTCTTGGAAATCAGTAATTTCTTCTGAAGAGATGACTTTGATGACAGATTTTAATACAGGCTTTTATTCATATATAAATATTGCTCAATTACCATTACAACTATCTCACCTAGCCTAAATGTTTGCTCCCTCAGTGTATTTGTGTTTTTATATTGGGATAATTTTGATAGCTTGTTTAATTTAAGTTAATATATTTTATAATGTAATAATTTCACAGTTAATCTCCAAATTAATGTAGAAACAACAAAGACAGTATATTTTAAATGTTTAATGGCATCTTTTTATGAATGAAGGCCAGTATCACTGATACTAATACTACTGATGTCTCAATTAAATTGATTTTTTTTTTTTTTTTTTAAACATTAATTATTGCCATTCAACATTACAGTGTAACTGAAAGCTATAAATTTGAACATTTATTAGGCTCCAAAAAATAAAACAACTTTTAATTTAAGTGAACTTGAAAACAATCTTCACATAAACCCATAATAAATGTCATATTTAGGCCTACCTGTGGCAGGAAATATACAGAAATTGAATAAAGTTATCAAACAGTCGGCACTAGATAAATTAAATTAATTATATATTAAAATTAATTATATATATTAATCCTTATTAAAGCTACAAAATTTCTTTAGTCAAGAGCAGTGAGTAATTTTCCCTGTTTCCTTTGTTCTTTGATTAACATTAAAGATAGACAGCATTAGTGGCTGCTGTCACTTTAAGATATGCCGCTGCTGCACATGATGCATATTTGACACGCGTCCATTTTCTCACAACTTTTTATGTTCGTTTAATAGGCCTACTTATTTAACTACTCTTATGAGGATACTAGACAAAACGGACATTTTGGCATAGTTTTGCATGTTATTATTTGTTCAAGAGTGAAAGAGAACTCAATTCTGGCGCTCTGTCTGTGCGCACGATACTGGCGCGCATCTTTCTGTGCATTGTGTGTCTGTCAGAACATTCACAGACAGTGCATTCTCGTTTGTCTTGTCGCTCTTGAATGGTTGAAAATCATTTGCATGAAGAGCAGCGTGATCATATAATGTAACACTAGCCAAAGGATGACAGAAAAAAACGTTGCGTTAATTATTTTTAACGTGTTAGATAAAATCAATCGCATGCATTAACGTTAACGACAGTACTACTTATAGGATATAACCGATGTGTTATGTGAATACGAGGCAAGACATACATAGTGACAATATTTTCGTGTGTATTTGCCATGAAAAAGAGGCGGCTTTATGTGTACGCACTGGGAATGAAGCATGGGAATGAAATCATGCGCACCCCTGACAAAATTCAGACCAACCTTTCTTACGATTTGCATTTTTATTATAAATTTGTGTGTGTTATTTGTTATTGGGGACATCAGAGATTGATGGTACATAATGATTTTTTACACATTTTAGCAATTTAAAAATGTTTGATGGAGTTTTTACACGGCACCCCTGCTCTCGTCAGATGGCACCCAGTTTGGGAAACGTTAAAGGATAACAAAGATAATAGAGGAGCAAAAATTACACAAAAATGTATGGAAAAAGAAGACAAAAAACAAACAAACAAACAAACAAACAAACAAAAAACAGATTGGAACCCATTGACTTGTATGGCCAAAACCACGTGTTTTTCAAAATATCTTCTATTGTGTTCCATGGAAGAAAGAAATGCACTTGAAATGACATGAGAAATCATGATAAATGATGACAACATTTTTCATTTTTGGGTAAACTATGAGACAACACAAAGTTTAAATTCACATTTACACACAATCAGATAAATGGAAGCCATGATTTTTTTTGTGCTGTAGTTGAATATTTTAACATTTAAATATTATAATAATAATTATTATTATAAATATTATTATTTTTTACATAAAGACACACTTATACTGTGTGGGAAGAATATTAGGCATCACAAGTATAAATATAAATAGATGTTTTCTAAATTAAATAACTGGCTTGGCCACCGTACTAAAGCAAAAGTACATTTAACAAAATATTATATGGAAATATATACTTTGTATTAAGTTACTTTTTTTTCTATCCACTATTATTAGCATAAGAAATACATTAAATTCAGATTATCTGTGAAGCACTTTTTTTTTTTTTTTTACAATGAATAAAATCTCAAAGCTTTTTAAATGATTACGTTTAACATATTTAATGAATATCTCAAGTAAATATGTTGACTTTGACAGCCCTTACTTTTTTTTTTTTTTCCCTTCATTTTTCTGTGGAACCCCTAGCATCTACCTGTGGTTTCCTGGGGGACCTGTAACTAGTTCAGCCATGCAGTACTCTGTAATCTGTCAGCTAATTTTGGAGCTCACTGTTACTAAAGTTACTAATAAATGTTACTAATAAACCACCACCAACAAAACACATATATTTGGACCAATGGAGGGTACTTGAGGGTATTTTTATTCTAAGTGATTACATGTACATGTATTGGTATTGCAAAACCACTTTTTTTTCTCTCTTTTTTTTTTTTTACGTTTAGGGTACGCTTAGTGTGCGAGCAGAATATTTGAAGTTTGAGACTTCTAATTTTTTCTAGGAGTACATTTTTTTTTTTTTTTTTTTAATTCCCCTGACTTGGGGTTGATTATATCTGATGGGTGACCAGATACGAAGCAGAAATTTTCACAAATGTAATAGCTATGATAGCATTCTGCTGTAAAATGTTTGAATTTTAGTTACAGTTTGAAAGAGTTTGAAATTTCGCTGGTTACAGAGCTAGAGCTAAAAACCTGGAGAAAAGCCAACTTTATTCATGTGTTTTGAGAAATGAACAGATGTAATATAAGCATGACAAATACTAAAATTAATAGTATTTTACAGTAATTGTTTATTCACATACAATAGCTTATGCTTGAAATGTGACCACTTGAAACAAAATACCCCTAAACTATATTTAACTTTTGTTGAAATAAATGCATTTATAATCAATATTTCTCTCAACTCCTCTGCCATCTTGTACAAATGTTTTCACAGAGCTTGTCACATTCTCTGTGAGGCAAAATACAATGATGCCTTAGAATTTAGGCCAAAATAAGGTTTCTTAGGAGGCAGAATGATGTTGCTGCCAATCTTTTCGAACAGACGTCATGTCAATAAAATGATCAATGTTTAATAAAAATGTTGTCTAGGTAGGCAGTTCACTAGATTTTGAAACCACTGAGCTATTGAGAAAGTTTTTGTTGGAAGTTACCTGCAGGACAATAGGCAGCTGCTCCGGTGGGTTTCTGTTCTCCACGCCCATTGTCAACCACACCTGAAAGGCTGTCAGCTGCTCAGCGAAGAATGGACTCTGCTGTGGATAAATAAACAAACTCTATTGTGATACAGAAAAAATATAGAAAATACACACACATGTATGGAGTGAGCACAGGAGTGAGCAAAGTGAAACAGCACTTTGTTAAATCAGCCATAAACAGTGTACAGCTTGTATAACAGTGTAAATTTGCTGTCCCCTCAAAATAACTCAACACACAGCCATTAATGTCTAAACCGCTGGCCACAAAAGTGAGTACACCCCTAAGTGAAAATGTCCAAATTGGGCCCAATTAGCCATTTTCTCTCCCTGGTGTCATGTGACTTGTTAGTGTTACAAGGTCTCAGGTGTGAATGGGGAGCAGGTGTGTTAAATTTGGCGTTATCGCTCTCACTCTCATACTGGTCACTGGAAGTTCAACAGTGCACCTCATGGCAAAGAACTCTCTGAGGATCTGAAAAAAAGAATTGTTGCTCTACATAAAGATGGCGTAGGCTATAAGAAGATTGCCAAGACCCTGAAACTGAGCTGCAGCACGGTGGCCAAGACCATACAGCGGTTTAACAGGACAGGTTCCACTCAGAACAGGCCTCGCCATGGTCGACCAAAGAAGTTGAGTGCACGTGCTCAGTGTCATATCCAGAGGTTGTTTTTGGGAAATAGACGTATGAGTGCTGCCAGCATTGCTGCAGAGGTTGAAGGGGAGGGGGGTCAGCCTGTCAGTGCTCAGACCATACGCAGCACACTGCATCAAATTGGTCTGCATGGCTGTCATCCCAGAAGGAAGCCTCTTCTAAAGATGATGCACAAGAAAGCCCGCAAACAGTTTGCTGAAGACAAGCAGACTAAGGACATGGATTACTGGAACCATGTCCTGTGGTCTGATGAGACCAAGATAAACTTATTTGATTCAGATGGTGTCAAGCGTGTGTGGCGGCAACCAGGTGAGGAGTACAAAAACAAGCGTGTCTTGCCTACAGTCAGACATGGTGGTGGGAGTGTCATGGTCTGGGGCTGCATGAGTGCTGCCGGCACTGGGGAGCTACAGTTCATTGAGGGAACCATGAATGCCAACATGTACTGTGACTTACTGAAGCAGAGCATGATCCCCTCCCTTCGGAGACTGGGCTGCAGGGCAGTATTCCAACATGATAACGACCCCAAACACACCTCCAAGACGACCACTGCCTTGCTAAAGAAGCTGAGGGTACCTAAACCCTATTGAGCATCTGTAGGGCATCCTCAAACGGAAGGTGGAGGAGCGCAAGGTCTCTAACATCCACCAGCTCCGTGATGTCGTCATGGAGGAGTGGAAGAGGACTCCAGTGGCAACCTGTGAAGCTCTGCTGAACTCCATGCCCAAGAGGGTTAAGGCAGTGCTGGAAAATAATGGTAGCCACACAAAATATTGACACTTTGGGCCCAATTTGGACATTTTCACTTAGGGGTGTACTCACTTTTGTGGCCAACGGTTTAGACATTAATGGCTGTGTGTTGAGTTATTTTGAGGGGACAGCAAATTTACACTGTTATACAAGCTGTACACTCACTACTTTACATTGTAGCAAAGTGTCATTTCTTCAGTGTTGTCACATGAAAAGATATAATAAAATATTTACAAAAATGTGAGGGGTGTACTCACTTCTGTGAGATACTGTATATACACCACGTTCCAAATTATTATGCAAGTGACATATCAGTAAGATTTCAGTACAATAAACATTCAGATTTTAGTTTTTCTAAGAAAATGTTTGTTTGTTTATTTATCCATGTCTTTTTAGATAACTGGTATCAATCTCAGACAAAATAATTTGCCAGGTCTATGGAAACCCTACTTAGAGGTTGTTCCACATTATTAAGCAAGTCACAGTTCTCATGCAATATGGGGAGGAAGAAAGATCTTTCTGAAGATGAAAAGCATGAAATGGTCCAATGTTGTGCAAAAGGCATGAAAACAACTAATATTGTGTGATAACTGAATGGAGATTATCAAATTATCATAAGATTTGTGAGTGATTTAGAGCACAGCAGAACTCGGTCAGATAAAGGCTTATTAATGAAAGTTCCTGTCAAAAAAATTAATCGTATTAAAAGGGCAGCTATAAAAAAGCCAGTGTTGAGCAGCAAACAGGTATTTGAAGCTGCTGGTGTGTCTGGAGTCTCAAGAACCTCTCCATGCAGGCTGGCAGTTGTGCGTAAAGATGCATTTTAGCCACCACTAACCAAACCTCACAAAGAGAAACATTTACAGTGGGTTTAGAAATACATTTTCAAATAGTTTTATTGCTGTGGTGTTTTTTTTCAGCATGGGATGGTGCATAGTGCATTGTATTTCAGAAGGCACTATCCTCCTTTTTATACCATAGCTGAAAATGGCCAGTTATGAACTCCACATATCTTGCAAAAGTCATTTTAATACCCTCAGAGACCCTAAAGGGACCTTCCATCTCACTTCCCAATATTCCAGCCCAAATCATCACCCGCTAGCTCCTTGCTGATGTCGCAGTCTTGTTGGAAGGTGGTGGCCATTCACCAACCATCCAGAAACCCATCCATTTAGACCATCCATTGTAGTACGGCATTAGTCAGTGAATAAAACTATTTAAAAATGAGTCTTCAGTGACTAATGATGGCAAATATACAATTCACTTTTGAGTACGATTAGAGATTCTACAACTGATTCATCATAAGTAGGGCTGTAGTGCCAATACAAGGCAAAGGAACAACTGATATAAGAGGCACTGAATTACTGATCAGGAATTAGCCTCTCTCTGTCTCTCCAAGTTCACTCAGAGCCAGAATAAGTCATGCTCACCCTGAAGGCTGTGCCCTCCTCGATGATGGTGGGAAGCTGGGAGAGGCAGATGTCCACCGCAAGGTCCCATGCTTGCCTGCACACACACACAAACACAAAATGATGCCGCACTAGTCAATCCCACACGTACACACGAACGTTTCATGCTGAGATTCTAGGCTCTGATCACATGAAAAGATGCACTGGCACATTTTTTAACACACTCATTATTAAGGGAGAGAGGAGCCTGTAAATGTACCTGTTTCTTAAATCTTTGAGACAGATTATTTAAATTTAGTTTGGGTTAGTTCACCCAAAAATGAAAATTCAATCACCATTCTTAAAAGAAGAAAAAAAAAAAAAAAAAAAAAAAAGAAAGAACTGTAAACACAAAAACTAAATTGGTATAATTTTTTCCTATAAATGAAAGAGACATCTGGTTCTCAAATAGTTTTGCTACAGGACCCACATTTTACATTGGACAAGTGGCAACCCAACACAGCACCAAAATTGTATTTGGTATTACCTTGTGTAGAATTGTTCATGGTTTTTGAGGACGGGGGCAAGTTACATAATTATTCATTTTGAGATCTGCCTAATTTGGCTAGCCATCTAGTGACAGATGGATCTGCACCAAAATACTGTACACTTTGATTGGACACATGGCTTTTGACGTCAAAAGATACAGTTTTCACTTCCTTTTAAAAAATGAATTAGCCTATTTATCTTGCTATTCTCTGCATAATTATATGCTTAGATGCATTTACTGTAGCACAAGTTGAGAAGCACTGCTTTATAGTATCTGCATGTAATCTTCACTGCACTTGTCAAAGGCTGCATGTAAAGTTATTACATAAGAACTAATCATCTCATGACACTTCACATACAGAAGCAGTGCTGAGCTTTCAGATCTCCATCACACACTGAGGTTTAACATTTTTTTTTTTTTTTTTTTTTTTTTTAAAGAGTATTTTCTTTTGCCACATAGGCTGAGAGAATTGCTTTGATCACAGAACCCGCAACACTTTGGCTATATTTAATTCATGACATTACATAACACATCAAATGTGTTGTCCATTGAAGAGCCAGAACTACAGCTATGACTATAATACGCCTTGCCAGTCTCTAATCATCAGAATTTCTCTCACTGGAATGTAAATATACAAAGACTTAATGGAAAGAAAGTCCCAATATCATTAGGCCAGCTGCAGTAGTGGATCATGACAACAGGCAACAGCATAGGGCCTTCCTCCTGGCTCTAATATCCTCACTCCACTGCTCTATTGTGTCTTGCCAGTTTTGCAGATTGATCTGCTTTTCCCTCTCATTAAAATATTTTGTGCTTTAACTTATTCTGAGAAGCTCTATACACTATACTTCCCTTCCCACTGCTGGTTGCCCCATCCCACTTTTGCTGCTACAGTATGTGTCTTCCCATGAGGTCTCCTACACGGTTGGGGGGGAGGTGGGTGGGTTGTGTGAATGGACAGGTGGATGCTAAGTTAACACTGTACAGTACAGATGAAGTTAATCAAATCAGTAAAATCACAAAACAAATACAATCAATCTCACTAATTTGTTCACCAAAACGTAAAATCACCTGGAT
The DNA here is from genome assembly GCA_039654765.1 of Mylopharyngodon piceus. NCBI lineage: Eukaryota > Metazoa > Chordata > Actinopteri > Cypriniformes > Xenocyprididae > Mylopharyngodon > Mylopharyngodon piceus. The sequence goes on along the minus strand of CM077460.1, from coordinate 6,584,019 downwards.
TCAAACCTGGGACTTATTTTTCACCAACATAACAATATTGATATTCATCTCATTTACTGTGTAATAAAATTCATAAAAACTGTATGTTTAATGTATAATTTAATTAAATTAATTTATGTTTAATTTAATCATTTAATTACTTGCACAATATGCTGATTAATCAAATAGTTGTACTAAATTAACATGTTGAATTGAAAGCCCTAATAATGATCAGTTTGGAGAATGAATGGTTGTTTACTGGGACAGTTACTGTCCCTTCGGTATACACTGCGATGATTATTTCACAAATATCACTCACATTCTCTCTGTCCATTTCCTGTATTGTTTCTCGCTCCTTTAATCCCTGACCTGCTTTATCATGTCTCCTCTTAATAGCGGAAGGCACCATCTTTCCTCTCAAATGTTCCCGTAACTCTTTCCTTCTTTACCAAATGTTCCCTCTCTTTCCGCCTCTCTCCATTTCTCATCTCCTGTTTCATAAGAGCAGAAGACTCAAGGAACTTTCTGCCCAGTGTAACTAAAGAGCTCTGATGCTCCATTATGAAACTGGAATCTATTTCTCTCTTGCTAATGGCATGTTATGAGATTCAAGCATCAACTAGCTGTGGAGAACAAAGCACTGTTTCTATTCCATCATACACTGCTGAGGATTACACAACACAGGTTTAGCCAACAGCATGATACTGATGATGGAAAACAGGGGGAGAGAGCGGGGGAATGAAGATTCGTAATATAGTTCATGTAAAATGCAGAGGGAGAGAGCTCTATGAGTAAAATACCAGTGTAAATAAATGAGTAGTGCAGTTCACTGTGGGAATGAAAAGAAAAAGTTCTCTTTCTCCATGTACCGATATCTTGAACTAACTACTGAGAAAGTGTGGTACTTTTATTGTAATATCGACTTTAGTAATGATGCTGAGTAATTCCTTAAACCACTGTGGTACAACATTTTACCCGGAATACTTATCCATGCATTTTAAACTGTAAATTACAAACTATAGGGATTTGTTCACTCTGCACCCAATTCTGATTTTTTAGAACAGGGTTTCTCTTCACAGTTATTTTGCAAGTGAAAACTCCAGAAATGTCCTTATCAGACTTGCTTAGACAGTGTAGTAAATGTCCAATAAAAATACATAAGTTGCCATTTAAATGACTTAACACAATGCCAAGAGTCTGTCTTCTACAACATATGAGAGTACCTATTATTGTGTATTGACAACATGACAATTTTGTCTGTGCTCATGTCCATCACAACATCTTGCTGTGGTGCTGAACTAATGAGTGATATGAAAAATGATACACCTCTAAAGGCAATATTGTATTTTACACATTCATGCACATTCTTTGACTGAAATAGACAAAGAGTGAGTGAATGTAGACATTATTCTGCATGTGGTAATACATATCGCACCTGAAATCTGATCTGAACATCCAGGCTCAAAAGCATTTCCATTTTTTATTGCTCAGACTCACCAAAGTCAGTCTCACCAAAACAATTAGATTTTTGTCCTGTCTGAACAAAGGTTGCACATATTAGGAACAATAATGATGTATGTGTTTTCACGTCCATACACTTACCACATAGCATGCATGTATGTAGGTGGCAACCTGGGGCTGCTGACTGGTGTACAGTTATATGACCTCATAATTCTCTCAGCCAATAGGAAATTACGAAATAGACTGGCCACCAAAAGATCCTGACGAAATAATTTCTGAAAGAGATCTGTAGAGAAAGAGAGAGAAAGATTTTTTTTTTTTTTAAATGCTTTAAAAAAATATATATATATATATATATATATATATATATATATTATGAGATATGTGATTGCAGGTAACTTGATTAAAATCCTAAAGTCTGTTGTGTGAAATGCTCAGTCTTAATGAGATCCAGTAATTATGATGTGTGTGCATGGCAGATAAAACCCTGGGGATTTTCATTATGCAGATTTCTCTCTGATGCACAAAAATTAATTAAAGACTGAGAGGTTAGGATATACCCACAGAATCATGCTTGGTTCCTCCTTAGGACAGAGACAGGAGTAAAAACTTCAAAGCTGGTGTTCTGTGCTGCTTGTATTTGGGAATTTAGATACATATCTTAAGCTTTAACACTGTACAAACTGCCAGCAAAGCATTTACAGAGCTTGTGAACGCACAAACAAGCATCATTATGCTTCTTTATACAATTTATACAACAGTTAGTTTTGGTCCTGTAATCTGATTGGCCAAGCACTGTTAAAAGTGATGACATTAGTATAACAGCACCAGGATGCTTCACCATTTATCTCACTTCACTTTTCTGTGTTTATTGCTGAGTAGCTCTGGGACATGCAACGCTGGTCCTGCTTTGGCTTTTGGAACTATTTTTGTATTTTGTTTTAAGCAGCAAATATAAATTTAGAAAATTAACTTGCCAAATGGTGTCTAAACTAAGACTGGGCAATACATTGAATATAAGTGATACTATAAGTGATATTATCACAATTTCTTTGCTGACAATATAAAATTAAGGGTAACACTTTATAAGTATACAGTAATAAAGCATTTACAAATCATTAAACTATTAGTTAAGGATTATAAAGGCTTTATATACACTACCGGTCAAAAGTTTGGAATCGTTAAGATTTTTAATGTTTTTAAAAGAAGTTTCATCTGCTCACCAAGGCTGCATTTATTTAATTAAAAATACAGTAAAAACAGTAATATTGTGAAATATTATTACAATTTAAAATAACTGTTTTTTGTTTGAATATATTTTATATAGTAATTTATTCCTGTGATCAAAGCTAAATTTTCAGCATCATTACTCCAGTCTTCAGTGTCACATGATCCTTCAGAAATCATTCTAATATGCTGATCTGCTGCTCAAGAAACATTTATTGTGTACAATAGTACAAAATATTTGTGTACAATATCTTTTTTTCAGGATTCTTTGATGAATAAAAAGTTCAAAAGAACAGCATTTATTTGAAATATAATCTTTTGTAACATTATAAATGTCTTTACTGTCACTTTTGATTGAATTAATGCATCCTTGCTGAATAAAAGTATTAATTTCTTTTCAAAAAAATAAAAATAAAAATTCTTACTGACCCCAAACTTTTGAACGGTAGTGTATAATGTTACAAAAGCTTTGTATTTCAGATAAATGCTGTTCTTTTGAACTTTCTATTCATCAAGGAATCCTGAAAAAAAAAGTACACAACTGTTTTCAACATTGATAATAATCCTAAATGTTTCTTGAGCAGCAAATCAGCATATTAGAATGATTTCTGAAGGATCATGTGACACTGAAGACTGGAGTAATGATGCTGAAAATTCAGCTTTGCCATCACAGGAATAAATTACTTTATAAAATATATTCAAACAGAAAACAGTCATTTTAAATTGTAATAATATTTCACAATATTACTGTTTTTACTGTATTTTTAATTAAATAAATGCAGCCTTGGTGAGCAGACGAAACTTCTTTTAAAAACATAAAAAATCTTACCGATTCCAAACTTTTGAACGGTAGTGTGTGTGTGTGTATATAACCCTTTAAATATAATCTAATAGTTTGTTAATGATTTCTAAGTGCTTTATTACTGTTAAACTATTAGCCCAAAAAAAGCACATCCATTATAAAAGTAATAAATACGGATTTATAAACTTTGTAAACTAAAATCACTGGCTTCCGTACAGGAGTCGAGTGAACTTTGACCTGACGCATTTGTGTGATGTATTGACGAATGCGGAAGCGCAGGGGATAGAGCAAAACAAAACACCGGTCACAGAATTTTTAAAGAGAAATGTCAGAGGAGCTTGAGTTTTTTGCCCAGCCCTATTTGTTTGAACCGCGAGAGGCGTCTACTCTCACCTAAGCTTACGCTACTCCTACGTCATACGCTGGAAATTGACTCTCTCGTGAACGCGTGGACAATCGTTACCGGAAGCTAGTTATTATAGTCTAAAATATATATAAATATGGACATTTTTCTTACAAAACGCATTGCTTCACTTCAGAATGCCTTTATTAACCCCCTGGAGCCGTATGGATTACTTTAATGATGGATGGATGCGCTTCTTTGAGCTTCAAAAGCTTGGTTACTATTCACTCCCATTATAAAAGCTTGGAAGAGACAAAATATTTTTTAATATAACTCTGACTGTGTTTGACGGAAAGAAGAAAGTCATATACACCTAGGATGGCTTGAGAGTGAGTAAATTATGGGATAATTTTCATTTTTTGGTGAACTTTGATTTTGTAAGTGCTTTATTACTGTTAAACTATTAGTTTATAATTAAACTATTAGCCCAAAAAAAGCACATCCATCCATCATAAAAGTAATCAATATGGCTTTATAAACTTTGTAAACTAAAATCACTGGCTTCTGTACGCGAGTCGATTCCGGCAGAAGAGTGAACTTTGACCTGACGCATGATGTATTGGCGAATGCGGAAGCGCAGAGGACACCGGTCACAAATTAGAAGTCTAAAACAAGAAAACGCGCTCTGATGACGGAAGTGATCTCTCGCGCTTATACTTCAATGAGTGTGAGAGATCACTTCCGTTGTCAGAGCGCGTTCAGACCTCACACACCGGATGCTCAAGGCAGTTGGACATAGTGGTGTATTAGAGGTAAAAAATGAAATAAATACTGTTCGGTTTCTTGCACAAACCAATCGTTTCGTGTCTTAGGACATCAATGTGTCGTCACGAGCCGCAGGGTTTAATTTGGATTTGTCTGTGCATGTTTTTTTTCACTCTTATAGACAAAGTTCCCATTGCCATGCATTATACGACTGACAGACCGCAACGGTTGGAGTTAAAAATCATCATTTGTGTTCTACTGAAGAAACAAAGTCACCTACATCTTGGATGCCCTGGGGGTAAGCAGATAAAAATTTTCATTTTTGGGTGAACTATCCCTTTAAGTTTAGGTACCCCGGTTGGGAAACGCTGTCCTAGAGGACAGCAATTTAGACACGTCTTAACACTCAATCTTTTGAAGATGTTTTATTATAATCTTTTAAACGTTATGGGTTTTGTCACAAGACAGTCAGGTAGCAAAAAAGATATTAGTGGGGTAGTGGGACCGGAAAATGACTTAAAAGCCAAACTCGGCCGGGCTTTAACCAGAATCATCCACATACTTGTAAGTGCCACCACACTATGTTCATAGTTATGCCACTTTACCATGTTATGCGCATAGGCAACATCTCCGACAGTTTCTGTTATTTTGTGGAACAAGAAAAGTGAGCAGGCAAATCTGGGTTCTGACTGAGCCAAAGTTATTTAACAGATGTTGAATGATCAAAATGAATTTGTCACCCTTGTGGGAGCCCTGAATTATCTGTGCTGTTGATTGACACGAAACTAAAACTTCAGAGATTGTCGAATAGCTGGATTTTTGTCAGAACAAACCTCTTGGCAGGACGTTCCATGCAATTGTGTCAGTAATAGCTGTGAAAATCCAGTTCAGCTCTCCTAATGGTGTCCTTCTGTCATTCAGTCTGCCTGGGATCCTGAGAGAAATGAATAAGAACATACATGAAGCCCAAAAATCATATCAGAATATCAAAATAAACTGAGATGTGATTGGATGTGAAGTGCTGTAAGTTTCAAACTTTTTGGTTCTCATTAGAGAGAAAGTAAAAAATATTAAGCACAGTAAACTTGCACTGTTATTGAACTGAACCAAATAAACACGGAACAGAATTGTGCTGAATAATGACACCATTGTCTTCTGTAGAGCTGCTTTATAGTTGAATTAAGTACATTTTCATAACTGTTGAACTTTGACACTGTTATTGAACTAAATTGAGCTAAAACTGGTTTACAGCTGAAACTGAATTTGTTTCATAATTTATTATTTTTGCAACATTACCACTTTTAATTTCCTGTTTATTGCTGTTAATCTACTTTGAAACAATCTGTATTGCATTAAGCACTATATAAATAAATGTGACTTGCCTTGACATAGACTGTATCATGTTTTCTCGATATGCCAATAATCAATATTAAAAAACTATTTTTGCTATGAATCCCAACAGTAAAGGTGGACTGAGGTGTGATGGTGCATAGTAAGAGAGCTGCACAGGACTCAGCTTCCAAAAATGCTGTTGCTAAGCAACCATGACATCCTTTCTACTGTAATTACTGATGGGACATCCCTCCTGTCCTGGTTTAGAATAAGAATTTGTGTGCGTGCTGTGACCAGACATCTCAAACAGCAAAAGTGTTTTCATAAGAGATAAATTAATTAATGAGTGATGGAGAACAAGGAGAAGGCAGAGAGAGAGAAAGAAACACATGTAATAAAAAAAAGAACACAGCTAAATCAACAACCCAATTACTGCCTACTGGAGACAAGATAACATCTTAAATCATAAAATTTCTTTCAAAATCGCTACTGGACACAAACACGGTTGCTCAAAGGAGTAATACTGAAATAACATATCAGACCCCAACATCTCCAAATCAGAGCTGAACATTTTGAGAGAGAGAGAGAGAGAGAGAGAGAGAGAGAGAGAGAGAGAGAGAGAGAGAGAGAGAGAGAGAGAGAGAGAGAGAGAGAGACAGACAGACAGACAGACAGACAGACAGACAGAGAGAAGCAGTAAAGCAATAGAACACTGGCAAAATAATTACCTTTTAAATGAAGACAGAAAGTGCATTCTGTGACTACTGTCATGATTAGTAACAGATTAGTCACAAACTTTAGGACCTTGAGCCAAACTTAAAGAAGATTAAAAAAAAAAAAAAAATCCTAACTGCTATGCTGTCTGTTGAACACAAACTAAACACACAAATACTACAGATGACAGTCCCATTTTACACCTAGTATTAAGATGTGTTGTGGTCGTTTTGGATCACAAGTAGACTATGAAAACTACGAAAGCAATCTGGTTGAATGGGGTTTCTACTACCTCTGGATGTGGTCGAAAGTGGACAAATGCAAAACTTATTAGATCCAGTTTACACCTGTATTCAGCATTATCCACTTGTGATCGAACTGATGAAAAAGCTTCTAAATACCAGGTGCAAACAGGACCATACAGGACCATTTTAAAATTGGACGTCATGCTGCTAAACTCTGCAAGAAACCCCTGCTTTATTTCATAAATAAAGTAGTCTAGGTTGTTTTTACAAAATACATTATATACTGTCAAAATACATTCTTACATACATTTCTGGAGAAAATAATGATATTGATCGAGTCTAATGTCTCTTCATTAGGTAGACTGTATCGTATAGCCCGCTACTGTCTCAACACCCTTTAGTGGAGACTGCTGCATTTCCACCATCGGGCCAATCCGTTCTCTTTGCTTAACGGTTTCATTCCGTGCCGATCCAGCCCAGCTAGTATGGATACGGTTTAATTTTCCACTGTGGGGCTGATAACAGAGCTCTTTTGGAAAGTAATATAAATACATCAGTCATTGCCTTGGTAATGTAAGAGTTTACAGACGATATGAGATGTAAATAGCAACCGCGTTTTGGAGAATGATCAGATATTTCTTTTAATTTTACTAGGGATGCATCAATACCACTTTTTCCAGTACTAGGCCGATACGGATACTCTCAATTTTGGTACACACCGATACCAATACCTGTATATTCATCGCATTTGTAATTTTTAAATATATTAGGTAGAGAAACCAAAAGAAAATGAATCATATTTGTTGGTTTAATTTGTTTAGCCAATATATATTTCCTTCAGTTACTTTCATGCTTAATTATGCCTGTTAAAATGTATTGTACAAGCTTCTGTTACTTGCACTGTTCATTCTATTGCTCTATTTTATCTTTCATTTAATAGCATAGCACATATTTAGAACTGCTTCAGCAGGGCTAAGGATTTTTCAGGTACATAATTTAAATAAACTAATCAAATGTAAAATAACACTGCATAGTCTTCACTGTATAAATTAAATATAGATGAATCTTTATTAAAGTTAGAAAAAAGTCATTCAGTCAAGAGCAGTGAGTGATTTCTTTGTTTGATTAAAATTAAAAAGCAGCAGATTTATTAAGCTGCTGTCCCTTTAATACTGAATTCACAGATCAAATATACTGTTACACATGCATTTTATTTTTCAAATATTTACATTCACTTAAGACATAAACTGTTTACCAAGATAATAACATAATTTTGTGTAAGTTCAAGCGCAATACGATGTTGAAAGAGAATTTGGTATTCAAGCGCTGTCTGAGACACGGCTCATTATATAAAAATCACGTAACAGTTCAAGTTTTTACTTACATATACAATTAATTTTAAAAGTAAAAAGCTTATTAAAGAAATTGGTACGAGAGAGAGAGAGAGAGAGAGAGAGAGAGAGAGAGAGAGAGAGAGAGAGATGATGATGAATCAAAAAACAATTTCCTACTTTCAGTCTGTGACAATAAGAAAACGGATATTCTGGGAGGACAAAAGTCATTGCTCAAAGATTTCAATTCTCACCTTAAGGGGTGAAGGTGATCTTGGTTTTCATCTCAGCAGCAGAGCTGAGGTAACATACCATGGAGAAGAACAGTTAACCATGGCAGGAAACTGATGGGGTACACTCACCTGCTGTATTTCTCTGTTTTACAAAGATGTGATGTATCCACAATATAAAGATGATGTAATATATGTGGATGTGTATAGATTAGAAGCTTTTAGAGAGAAAGATAAGCCTTTACAGTTCTATAACAGTATGAATAATGTTTCAGGTTTTGGATGATTTTATGGAGTCATTTATGACCTTAATTTGGTCTATCAGATAAGACACATAAAATAAGCAGTGCTAAGGGGTCACATGATTGAAAAACACTGTCAATTCTCAAGTTTTTGCAAATAGCTCTGATTTGTAATCTCCTAATTAAAGTAATTCTGACATGACTGAATGCAAGTCCATGGTCATATCAGACATATTCCACAATCAACTGTAACTGGTAAATTCCCATAGATAAGGGTGATCTCAACGCAGCACCATGTTCAAATTGCTGAATTTTGTCTCAAGAATAAATAATGTTTAAACTAGAAATGTATCTAGTTTCCCTCTATCAAAAGAATTGCATAAGACATAACTCTCTAAGTACCAAAATCCACTGAAAATGGTTAAGCTGAGGCACATTAACTTGCTATCAAACATGAATTTATAAAAATCTATATTTGAATCAGTTGTAGGGATATTTGGAAGATAGGATTTTGTTCAGTTTAACAGCTTCTGAAGCTAACAAATACGCAGTATCGTAACTACACATTACCGCACTGACATCCCTATATCTATGAGATTGAAACATCAGGGCCTTAAAAATGAAGATTCCAAAATAAGTTTCATAAGAACAAGAATCTAAAACGACATTAAGACATCTTTAACACTTCTCGAATTAAAGACGTGAACATCAGGAAAAAGGTTTTTTTTTTTTTTTTTTTTTGCACTCAGGTCTGTTGTATTAAATTGTTTTGATAGAGGAAAACAAGATACATCTAGCTTCAGTGTTATTTGTTCTTCAGACATTGTTCGTTAAGCACAATAACTATCAGCTGCTTAAAAAGTTACCTACATTTGGTTCTTGACCATTAAAAATGGGTAAAATTGAACAATTTGGACATGGAGTCACATTGGGGTCCCAATATCTGGGACTGAACTTTGGCTTTCATCACTTTATGCTTGTCTTTCTACAGAAATAATATTAATAAAATCAAAAATTTGAGCCGAGGACCTTTGGTTGAGTTGACACGGAATGGCCCTACATATATTTACATTTATATATATACATTTTTGTGTGCTTTCTCTCTCTCTCTCTCTCTTATATAGGTCACCAATATTCACCCTATTTTTCAGGTAAGAGCGGGTGCAGCCATTTGTAAATTTAATGTGTCTGGCTTTCGGTGTCATTCGCTTCCAGTTATTTTTAGCTGTACAAAACAGCTCGTTATGCTGCTTGATATTGCAAACTGGTATTTCTTACCATATTATTTTAATGTATTGTCTTAATTATAAACACTGGTTTGTAGCGCAAACAATTTTACAGTTTACTGCACTTTGATATTCTTCTCGTTATTTCCCTATAGCGGCTTATAAATCGGAAGTCTAGCACATTCACAGAAAACATCTTACTTCCAATTGAAAAATAAGGTGGATAGTGAATAAGTGTACATCAACATAATTTCTAATAATTTCACAATTAAAGAACTAAAGATCACACTCTCATTTGTATTTGTTTTGTAAAAACATACAGTGAAATGAAAGATCTAAATGTAATATTGAATATGTCAGCAGGATGCTGATGGCAGAAAGCAGGTTTAGGAAGGTAGGTTTAGGACAATTTATTTGTATCCTGCTTATGTGACCACTCACAAATAAGTGCAGACAGAAATGTATAAAAAGTATATGTATGTGGGTGCAACCAAAGTCTATTACAGATTCCTTAAAAAGTGACACCTGATAGTGATAGTCACAGGCATCAGTGTTGTGTGTGTGACTGGTAGCAGTGGGCTCTGTCCTCGTGATGAGTGGGTGAGTCAGGCAGCTCATGCTGGGCAGAAGCCTCAAGCAAATGTCATCGCCTCTAACGTGCCACTGACTAACACACTGCTGCTCCCAGATGCCATCTATCACTGCACACACACTTCTCTTAATGACAGCCCCACAGCCAAATTGTACTCTATTCATTCAGCAAACTTACTTTCTTCATTTGTTTCCAATCATGAGTAATGTACCTGGTCTCCAGGAGCGTATGTTTTATGGAGCACAATTTATAGAGTAACTTCTCGCTAGCTGAAGGTATAATTTAGTATCAGTGTGAATCTAGGTAGGCTGTAACTTTCTTGCTTTGACATGGTTCTTTTCAACAGTATGATACATGTACCACTCAAAACAGCACACATACTGGGTTTCACTTCCAATTTCGACCTCTGAGACATTCGTTTCAGTCCCAACCGTGAACACATCTCTCAGAGCGAGACAGCTTGGTAATTGCTTAGCAGCTACCTGACTTCAGTACCTGACCAGAGCACATTACATTAAATGCAAAGTAAAATAATCACACTTGTTATACTTGATACTAAATAACAGTTTGTTTTTGAGATCTCATGTGCACTTGCATGTAATCAATACATATTGTGCCAAGTTTGAAGTCAGTTATGTCTCATAACTGATCGCAAAGCCCCAAACTGCATTATGCAGAAATGCAAATGTTATTCGAGAGCTATAGGAGAAGATATTAATGTTATCACAATACTGGAATTTCTAACTTTGATACGATACCATGAAATGTATCGATATTCAATACCATTTTCGATACCACGGGGAAAAAACACTGCATATACTGTCATTTAGATATTTTTAATATTATTTCTTTTTTTGTCCATCCATTGAAAGTCTAGGCAATCAATAATTTCTTCTGAAGAGATCACTTTATATGATGACAGCTTTTAAGCTTTTATTCATATATAAACGATCAATTACCATTACAATTATCTCACATAAATATTTGCTAACTCGACGTATTTGTTTTTTCATTTTGGGTAACACTTTAGTATGGGGAACACATATTCACTATTAACTATGACTTTTCCCTCAATAAACTCCTAATTTACTGCTTATTATTAGTTAGTAATTTAGTTGTTAAGTTTAGGTATTGGGTAGGATTAAGAATGTAGAATAAGGTCATGCAGAATAAGGCATTAATATGTGCTTAATAATTACTAATAAACAGCCAATATTCTAGTAATATGCATGCTAATAAGCAACTAGTTAAAAGACCCTAAAATAAAGTGTTACCTAATTTTGTTGCAATAGCTTATACATAACACAAGGAAGCTTGATATCAAACAGTAAACTGGATTAAAAAAGACAAGTAGCCTAAACAGTAATAAAATAAGAACAAATAAACAAATTACAAAGGAAATAGACTACTTTGTTTTTTCAGGTAGGTCTAACAGTACTATTCAAGGGTGTGTTTCCCAAAGTCAACTAAGGTCGCAAGTTCTGTCATTACCAATAGTGTTCAATGGAACTTGCAACCATAGTTGGCTAACGATGCTTTTGGGAAACACCCCTGGTAAGAAACTGAAATAAGAAACAAAGTAATCAAATTTAAAATAACATTGGATAATCTTCATTGTAAAAATTAAATACAGATTAATCAATTAAAGTTACACAAGTTAATCAGTAAGCAGTAAGTGATTTTCCCTTTGTCTTTTGTTGTTTGATTAACATTAAAGGGGTCATAAACTGCGTTGTTTTATCGTTTTAGAATGTTTCCTGTTAGTATGATTTTTATATCAAAAATTGTCATAATTTAGAAATAAAAGGCCATTTTTCTACCCTGATTTTAGCCCTCTGATTTGAACGCTCTGTTTGAAGGGGCGTGTCTGCTGTGAGACTTCAGTGTAAACGCCCACTGCTGTGATTGGCTAACATCTTTGATTATGAAATAGCTAAGTATTACATGTTTAAAGGAACACTCCACTTTTTTTGAAAATAGGCTCATTTTCCAACTCCCCTAGAGTTAAACAGTTGAGTTTTATCATTTTCGAATCCATTCAGCCGATCTCCGAGTCTGGCGGTACCACTTTTAGCATTGCTTAGCATAGTTCATTGAATCTGATTAGACCGTTAGCATCTCGCTCAAAAATGACCAAAGACTTTCATTATTTTTCCGATTTAAAACTTGACTCTTCTGTAATGATATGTAATGATGATCTGCAATGATATTACGCAGCGTCTCTCACAAATGTTTCCATGGTTGCAAGGCACGCTCCCTGTGCAAGCAGGGTCACAGGCGCTGCGTAATATCATTGCGCCTGCAGCACCCATGGTACGGCAGCACAGTTCCTTGATTATTACGCCGGAATGAGAGTATAGTTCCTAGCCATATCGGCCAAGAAAATCGCAACTTTTCATTTTCCGTCGGTCTTAGTACACGATGTAACTACAGAAGAGTCAAGTTTTAAATCTGAAAAATATTGAAACTCTTTGGTCATTTTTGAGCGAGATGCTAACGGTCTAATCAGATTCAATGAACTATGCTAAGCTATGCTAAAAGTGGTACTGCCAGACCCGGAGATCAGCTGAATGGATTCGAAAACGGTAAAACTCAACTATTTAACTCTAGGGGAGTTGGAAAATGAGCCTATTTTCAAAAAAAGTGGAGTGTTCCTTTAACTTTCTCAAATCGTTTTTACTATTACAGCTCTCAAGGTTAACTAATCGTGTAAAGTGTTGATTATATTTAATTCTATGGCATTATATTTAGATCATGGCATGAAATGTTGGAGTGATATGCATTGTAGCTGATCACAGACATGTCTCGTCATTGCAACTCGATTTCACGCACACTAACTTACACTAACAAATGCTTTCATAACTAACAGTGCAAACACACTGTAATTGAGAGATTCGTTGATTATTACAGGTGTTTTGGTGCGAGTCCAGAACTCACTGATAAACTCACGCTGTTTGATTGACAGCTCCAGAGGGAGCGTTCTTTGATCGCTTTTTATTTATAATTTAATCACAGTTTAAATAACAGATTTTCTCATCCTACTAAGAGAAACAATGTGAAGTTGACTGTTAAGTCATCACTGGTTTGATTTACTGACAAGACAAGAACATCTGACTGTACATGAATCATTACAAATCAGAAATCACTGGTCACAGATCAGGCATTAGAATTAACGTGGTTACTTACATGTTGTTGCATTACTGTCGAGTCCATATTGTAAACATCTGTTTGCAAAGCCTGCTCCAAAATTGCGACTGATTTACCAAAGAATCCACAGTGAAATGTAATGCATACAAATAAATAATGCTCAACTCAGACATTCACATAGTTAAAAGTTAGTTGACCTTTAAATAGCTCCAGAAAACATCAAAACAGCTACCAATTATGTAGAAAAGAGTCAGTATCAGATGGATGTGGGCATTTGTCAACTGAAAGTGCTTTGCCTATTGTCGCCCTGCTGCTTGCAGCTCAATGATTAAAAAAGAATGCTCTGTTAATGTTGTTAATGCTCATACTCTACTGTACACTTTCCGTTAGGACACAAAAGTCAGTCTTTCAGAAAATGGAACTGCACTCTTTTACAGAAGTGTTGTCTTTGAAACGTTATGTTTTGTGAAAAGCACTATACAATTAAACGTGAATTGCATTAAATCTGTCCTGAGATAACTGTGTGGTTGTGCATGTTTATGGGGGGTGATTTTGAGTGTCAGAAAAGGGGTGTGAACAGGAAGCCCAGCAAGGGGACATAAATTCATTTTCAGGTGAAAAGTAATACAAGTAATGTACGTTCAACCCGGGCATTTCATCTGTGCAGGTCACACACACACACACACACACACACACACACACACACACACACACACAAAGTCATGATCAACTATAACCATAAAAATAAATACATAAATAAATAAATAAATAAATCAATATTTTAAAAATTTAGCAAATTTCATTTGAGACCCCAAAGCTGCACCACTGTGATGGCATAGCTGTGATGAGTTTCATTCTTTGTCTCTATTATTTACAACAAAGTCCTTTCTTGTGCTAAATGCAAAGTCTCCTGGGAACAACGCAGAGGGAAGCGGACTAAAGGCCTTTGCACACTGAGTCCGAAATTCGCATACACAATTTTCGCACGTTAAAAAATAAATACGACCTCACGTTATGTCAATCACGTTTGCACACTGCCTCCGAAACTTTCGTCCGTCATAAAAAAATTCAGATCAGGTTTGATTTTCTGCGTTTTTCGCATCCGTGGCACGCATTTTGAGAGACGTTTTGACAATTCAGAGCCACCGCCCAACGTCCGAACGCCAAAATCCCGAATGCCAAGTTGATCCACGTCGCCTACAGCACAAAGCAGCAGCACTGCATGACAAACAAAGTGCGGAATACAAAGAGACAGAATATAAAGACAGATTGTGCCAGTAGCAAAGCATCAAATGAGCCACTGACATCCTGAAGTAAACTTTGAAACGCTCGGGATAATCACGCAGCTCCTTGATGAGGTGAACACTCCTTTCTCTCTACGCAATCTCGGGATTGGATGGACCCAATATTTCCTCTTTCTTTTTCTCTTTTTAAGAAGAGAGAGGACAACTAAATCGTGCTCACTGCTTGAAGACTCATTTTATTTTGTTTTGCGCAACGGATTCATTAATACGCATCGGACTCAGTGTGCAAGGTCTCTGTGCGTGACGAATTTTTAGGATCACGAATACGAAAAAACGCATGCGACAATTTCGGACTCAGTGTGCAAAGGCCTTAAGATATGACCAAGCAGCTAAGACACTAATAGAAAAGTTATGATTATTACATAATTACATGAACGTTCTTAACAAGGATGCATATACTATTCTGTAAAACCTTTTTATGTTTTGAAGACACTTTGCATACAGAGAAATGGCAGGATAATATAAAGCTGCCATTATAAAACCCACAGCAAACAGAACACCAGACTGTGGGGAGTGCTGTTATAATGCAATCTTGGGAAATAACTAGCATTAGACCCTGTGGAAAGAAAGTGTGGCTCAAAAAAACCCTGGTCCTGTGTGAGAGGAAGTCTGTTGTAGGACAATGTCATGCACATGAGGTCAGACTTGTCATCAAACAGGCACTTGACATAAATGGGGATTTTATTTTTTTCATTTGTACTTTTCATTGTCTTAGCTCTGGTTGTTGTGGGAAAAGTTGGTGATCTCTGAAAGAGATTGCAAGCTTATCTGAGTTTACAGACGAAATGGAGAAAGAGGAAGCAGAGGGGTTAGAGCTGTCATGATCTCATCAAGTGCTTTTCATCTGCAGAATGCTCAAAGAACTGCCTCTCTTCCTCCATCCAATCCCATCATGCCTCAGGGGTCCCAGAGCTCTTATATAGGAAAAAGTTCTAAAAATGAACTTAAAGGTTGCAAAGGCCAACTTCAGATCAATGAAAAAGTTCCGTTTAGAACAATTTGGTTTTCTTTAGTCTTTTATAAATGAATCTAAATACAATTTCTAAATAGTTTCAACAGAGCTCATTAGTTTGTTTATTCACTGTATAGTTGTTGCAGCTAGAAAACAGAATCATAGAATTCATACGAAGAACCAACAAGTAGACGAAACCAAACATATTAGGATTAAAACAAGCATAAGTTGAGTTGTTTCATTGCAGCCTGGGACGCATGATAGAACTGCATGGAATTCGTAATATAACAGAAATACTAAATTAAATAAAAATGTATAATTAAAACCATAATAATTACAGGGTTTCCACAGCTTTTGATCTAAGATTTCCATGGTTTTTATCAGCTATGCATGATTACTGGATAAGAATCACTGTTATTGCACTCCAAAGAGCAATTTCTAGTGATTAATTTTTGATTTAAGCGGAAGTAGAAAAATGCATATTCACTATAGAAATTTCTTATTAATTTTCATGGCTTTTTCAGGTTTCTCTGCCATTTCCAGAGAACAAAAGATAATATAGAAGAGAAAATACAAAAAGAAAACCGAGAAAAACAAGAGAGACGAAAAAGACTAGAAAAGGCAGACAGCCAAATGAATTAAAATAAAAGAAATACTTACTTCTCAATTAAGTCCAAGGTCACTCCTGGCACCAGCTTTGCACTCTTCTGCATACAGAACCTTAGAGGGGAAAAAAAGGAAACTCTGTGAGAGAAGACATGTCATACACAGACACTTCTTTTTAACTTCTGCCTCATTCGATTTCACCCACAGTCAATATGCTTTATACGTACTGATATGTGATTACTCAAACCAGGCTTGAAATCTTAGCACTGACCTCTCTCTAAACCAAGCCTAGAATCTTTCATACATCTCCACACACAGACATACATAAAACACGATTATAGTAATCAACTGAACTAACCCTGTAAGTTAATAGAAGCTTTATTTCTCTCTCTCTCTCTCTCACACACACACATACAGAGAGAGAGAGAGAGAGAGAGAGAGAGAGAGACAGAGACAGAGAGAGAGAGAGAGAGAGAGAGAGAGACAGAGAGAACAAGAGAGAGAGAGAGAGCAAAAAAAAGCTTACCAGCAGTATAAAAGCACCAGCCTTACAGTAGCAAAATCCAAAACGTGCAGATATATTAATTTAAAAAAAAAAAATAATTACAAAACATTAGGACACACTGAAATGTGTCTTCAAAACAATTATCTTAAACAATAAAAGTAACATTCTGTTAGGAAAAGTCATCCAGTGGGAGAGAAAGTACATCAGGATAGGGTTATTTGTGCAAGTGTGTTTTTGGGAACTCTGAGATGAACAAGTGTCTTCTGATACTTCTCAAGCTTCAGTACGAATAAAGTATTTTTTCAGCTGGTAAAATGCTTGTTCAATAGGATTTGAATCTGGAGACTGACTTGGCCAATCTAAGACCCAAAATTGCTGTACCATGATAATCTTGATTGAGTTGGCAGTGGGTCATTGTCCTGTTGCCATATGAAGCACTTCCCAGTGAGTCTGGTGGCACACTGTAATGAATTGCTGTAAAAATTACAGCAATATTTTACAGCCGCTGGCTGTATTTTAATAATACAGCATATTGCTGTAAACTGCAAAGCATTCCGGGGGCGTGGTGGTTTGAATCAAATTTACAGAATATTGCTGTAAATTTCAAATATACAGAGGCATTGTGGGATCTTCAACTGTCGGGATTCGGGTAGCAGCAAGAGGAGTGATTTACAACTGTGGTAAGTGACTTATTATTTCATTTTCCCCCTCAGTCTTTGGTAACTATGTATCTACATTCACGATTCATATTGGTAACCCTGGATTGACGCAGCGCAGTCGCGGTAGGATCTCACACATTCCCCGGCGCTATAGCATAGCAGCTATGGGCCGAAAATTAATAATTACAAACAGTTGGAATTCACGGGAACTTCGTGTTGATCAGCACACTTGGTCGTGATTATTTTATGGCGTAAATCACATTTGTACAGGCAGACAGTCATCTGTTAACACGGGCCGAAACGAAAAAGCCTCGCAATGCGATGAGGCCGCTCACGGAGGATGTGTCACGTAAATTGGTGCTGCTCCATGCTGTTAACGTAACCAATGTTATATGTATTTGTGGAAATTTGCTAACTTAAGGTAATGCAAACACTTTAACATCTCTGTTTGATATAAAGTTTGCCTTGTATAGTTAATTTATTACCACACCAAAACCAAATCTTTTTTAACTTGAAATGAAATGTGCTATTTACAGATATGCGTGTTTGTTGACACTTGAACAAACTGATCATCGTGTACTTGCCTTTTAGATATACATTTTGTATCTATTGAGGCCTTTAACACAATGTTTCTCAACTAGATTAGACATTTATTTTTTAGGTTGAATGTTTTAGATGTCTCTCTATTTGACGCTGGCAAACAAATTAGTTAAATAAGGTGTTTTGATTAGTGGGACATCTAAAACTTTCTGGGAGGTAGGTCTTCAGGACTGGAGTTGTAATACTGCTCTACCACATGGTACAATTTCAAAAACATGATTACATGCCTCAAAAGCTAAAACCAATCTGAATTGTCTGTTTCCTGACCCTTTAGGCACTTTGTAGGTATTTATCCAGAAAGAGGAACAAAGACGAAAGGAAAAGTGCCATCTAAAACAGGCCAGACAGTTCAGAAGAAATGGGTTGCGGTCAACCTACATGTTGCCACTCTTCTGTGCAAAGTGATGGATTTTCAGTGGAATTTCTGAAATGTAAGAAATACACACACACACACACACACACACACACACACCGAGATCTATTTTTCCTTTTATTATATACTTTTATTATTCTATATCTGTATCTGACTGTATCTATCATCCCTCTATCTGTCACTGACTGTATCTGTCATCCCTCTATCAGTCTCTAAAAGTATTATGTTTTGTAATTTATCTAATGTATTGTCCTGTTTGTTCCTTTCAATATTTCTAGCCTCTCTTTGAATCCTGGGATGGAACATCATCTGGAGCAGAATTGTTCTTTTTTGATCGCAAGTTTGTTGGACTTGTTGTTTGGCCATGATGGTCTGTTCATGAAGTGATGAAAGTGATCTTGTTTTTAAGAAATGTTTTTATATGACCATGTTGGTCAAGTTATAGTTATAACACAGTTTGTGTATTTCTTTGTGTGAAGGGCCATGATGGCCAATAAGTAATTTAAAAACATTTTCATGACAATTTTATGTCCATTTAAAAAATAAAATGATTTTCTAAATAAAAAATAAATTCAAAATAATATCATTGAATAAGTCATCAATAAAGATGAGTAAGCCTGTTCCAGAGGCAGACATGCATACCCATGACATGACACTACCTCCACCATGCTTTCCAGATGAGGTTGTATGCCTTGGATCATTTGCAGTTTCTTTTTTTCGCCACACTTTTTGCTTTCCCATTTTGATAAAGGTTAATCTTTGTCTCATCTGCCCATAAAACTCTGTTCTAAAACTCTACTGGCTCATCTCTGTGTGTTTTTGCAAATTCTAATTGGCTTTCCTATTTTTGGTACTGATCAGATGTTTGATCCTGCGGTGTATCCTCTGTAATTCTGTTGGTGAAGTCTCCTGTGAACAGCAGATTATAAGACCATCATCACCCCAGCTTTCTGGAGGTTGCTGGTGATTTTACTGACAGTTATTTTAGAAGTTTTTTTTTTTTTTTTTTTTTCATAGCCCTTGTCATTTGTCTATCATCAACTGCTGCTGATTTTCTCAGCTGACCTGGTCGTTGTCGGTTGCTGAAGCTTGCCAGTGGTATCTATCTTTTTCAGCACATTCCAAACTGGACATTCCAAGTCAATCTCCAGATTTAAATCCTATTGAACAAGCATTTCATCAGCTGAAGAGGAGACTGAAGGCGGAAACTCCCCAAAACAAGCAACCGTTGAATATGGCTGCATTAAAGGCCTGGAAAAGCATTTCAAAGTGTGAAACCAAGAGTCTGGTGATGTCTATGGGTCACAGACTCGCTCCTGTGATTGCTTGCAAGGGATTTACAACTAAATATTAGCTTTTTCACATTCACATTTACTTTAAGTTAAACCGTCCCAATACCTATGCTCACATTAGGCAGAGGGATGAAACTCTAAAAGTGCTGTACTTCTTAGTTGGTAAAACATTTTGTGTTGAAACAGTCAATAATAAAATGTGACATTCTGTACTTCTGCCTCATATTATTTTTTTTAATCATATTTATAGATGTCTTGACACCACAGCTAACAGAGCAATTTTGTCTTTACTGTTCCAATACTTATGGAGGGCACTTCCAGTCCTTGATTCTGATTGGTCAATAGCTGTGTTTTATTCATGATAAAACATGGCTATGACCGCTTCACCCACAGTTCTGTGTATCACTACACAACACCCTTAGCAACCACTCTTAACAACGCAAAATTGTCCTTTTAACAGTTAATGGGTTTTCCCATACCCTGACACTTACAGTGCTAGTCAAAGCATTTGTCAGTTGTGTCTTGTTCTGTGTTCACAACAAGTTTTAGTCCTTTCAATATAAAAGTCCTCTCAACATATTGACTGAGTGACTTTACCGCCATCTAATGGCGTAATAATGCAATAATGCTGTTCATGGCCAGGGACTATTTTTTTTTCCAGCAGAAGGAAGGCTTTTAGTGCTTTTACTTAATGAAAGTTGAACTTATACACAATTTTGGGCTAATGGCGTATTAATGTTACTTTCACTCAATACTACAATACTACTCCATACTACGCATGACAATAGGAAATAAACACAATTGTACAATTCAGTCAAACGTGCAAAAGCAGTAGCCTTAATATTAAAATATTAAATTTAATATAGTCCAATTCGATTTGCTCTGGAACAGTAGATTAATAAGACCAAAGATTGCCCGTTTTATGTACCCAAAATGAATTATATCTCATGTTTAACCACTATAAGAGCCAGCGGCAAATCCCCAAAGCACTGGCCGAGATGAAGCTGTTTTCGGCGGGTACATGAGCACTGAACGGCTGCTGACAACCTGGAGCTTGCATCTCCGAAAACGTCTAAACAAATTGTAAAATAGGTGCTATGAGTAAATGTGAGTCACATATTTCAAGTCTAAACAACTACATTCTTGCCTAAAAAAACTCTTAAAACTACAGTTTGTGGTACAAGTGTATTAATTATAAAAAATACGGTGGATTAGCTCCACCGCCATGACAGTCGCTTCAAGCGGAGTGATACAAACGGTGCAAAGGTAGGAGTGCTGTTATCACTAAAACATCGCACGGCTCTCAGCCAATCAGATTCGAGAACCAGAAAGAACTGTTGTATAAAACACAATATATTGCTCATATATATACATATATATGAGCAATATCATACTCGCATGGCTACGAGCTACATATATATATACATACATACATACATACACACACATTATATATATATATATATATATATATATACATACATATATACACATATATACATATATACACACACACATACAGGTGCATCTCAAATTAGAATGTCGTGGAAAAGTTCATTTATTTCAGTAATTCAACTTAAATTGTGGAACTCGTGTATTAAATAAATTCAATGCACACAGACTGAAGTACTTTAAGTCTTTGGTTCTTTTAATTGTGATGATTTTGGCTCACATTTAACAAAAACCCACCCAACAATTCACTATCTCAATAAATTAGAATACTTCATAAGATCAATAAAAAAAAGCGTATATTTTAAACAGAAATATCAGGCTTCTGAAAAATATGTTCATTTCTATGCACTCAATACTTGGTTGGGCCTCCTTTTGCATGAATTACTGCATCAATGCGGCGTGGCATGGAGGCAATCAGCCTGTGGCACTGCTCAGGTGTAATGGAAGCCCAGGTTGCTTTGATAGCGGCCTTCAGGTCATCTGCATAGTTGGGTCTGGTGTCTCTCACCTTCCTCTTGACAATACCCCTTAGATTCTCTATGGGGTTCAGGTCAGGCGAGTTTGCTGGCCAATCAAGCACAGTAACACCATGGTCATTGAACCAGCTTTTGATACCTTTGGCAGTGTGGGCAGGTGCCAAATCCTGCTGGAAAATGAAATCAGCATCTCCATAAAGCTTGTCAGCAGAAGGAAGCATGAAGTGCTCTAAAATTTCCTTCAGAAAACACAGTGGACCAACACCAGCAGATGACATGGCAGCCCAAATCATCACTGACTGTTGAAACTTCACACTGGACTTCAAGCAACATGGTTTCTGTGCCTCTCCACTCTTCCTCCAGACTCTGGGACCTTGATTTCCAAATGAAATGCAAAATTTACTTTCATCTGAAAAGAGGACTTTGGACCACTGAGCCACAGTCCAGTTCTTTTTCTCCTTAGCCCAGGTAAGGCACTTCTGACGTTGTCTTTGGTTTAGAAGTGGCTTGGTACGTGGAATGTGACAGTTGTAGCCCATTTCCTGAAGACGTCTGTGTGCGGTGGCTCTTGATGCACTGACTCCAGCTTCAGTCCACTCCTTTTGAAGCTCTCCTAAGTTCTTAAATCGGCTTCGCCTGACAATCTTCTCAAGCCTGCGGTCATTCCTTTCACTTGTACACCTTTTCCTACCACACTTTTTCCTTCCAGTCAACTTTCCATGAATATGCTTTGGCACAGCACACTGCGAACAGTCAGCTCTTTCAGCAATGACCCTCTGTGGCTTACCCTCATTGTAGAGGGTCTTGATGATCATCTTCTGGACAACTGTCAAGTCAGCAGACTTCCCCATGACTGCTGTTGGGATTACTGACCTAAACCCAGTATTTATACCCTGAGAATGGTAATTTAATAGAACTTGAAATTATATATATATATATATATATATATATATATATACAGTGGTGGTCAGAATTATTCGCACCCTTGGTAAATATGATCAAAGATGACTGTAAAAATAAATCTGCATTGTTTATCTTTTTGATCTTTAATTCATAAAATTAGCAAAAATCTAACCTTTCATTGAAGGAAAAGAATTGAAAGTGGGGGGAAAATCACATTATGAAATAAATGTTCTTCTCCAAATCCCTTTTGGGGATTTTTTTGTTTAAAATCTTTGCAAATTTATTAAAAATAAAAAACGAAAAAATCAAATGTACATAAGTATTCATAGCCTTTGCCATGACACACAAAATTGAGCTCAGGTGCATCCTGTTTCCACTAATCATCCTTGAGATGTTCCTACAACTTGATTGGAGTCCACCGGTGGTAAATTTAGTTGATTGGACATTATTTGGAAAGGCACACAGCTGTCTATATAAGTTCCCACAGTTAACAGTGCATTTCAGAGCACAAACCAAGCCATGAAGTCCAAGGAATTGTCCGTAGACCTCCGAGACAGGATTGTATCGAGGCACAGATCTGGGGAAGGGTACGGAAAAATTTCTGCAGCATTGAAGGTCCCAATGAGCAAAGTGGCCTCCATCATCCGTAAATGGAAGAAGTTTGAAACCACTAGGACTCTTCCTAGAGCGGGCCACCCGACCAAACTGAGTGATCGGGGGAGAAGGGCCTTAGTCAGAGAGGTGACCAAGAACCTGATGGTCACTCTGACAGAGCTCCAGCGTTTCCTTCCAGAAGAACAACCATCTCTGCAGCACTCCACCAATCAGGCCTGTATGGTAGAGTGGCCAGATGGAAGACACTCCTCAGTAAAAGGCACATGACAGCCCGCCTGGAGTTTGCCAAAAGGCACCTGAAGGACTCTCAGACCATGAGAAACAAAATTCTCTGGTCTGATGAAACAAAGATTGAACTCTTTGGCCTGAATATCAAGCGTCATGTCTGGAAGAAACCAGGCACCGCTCATTACCTGGCCAATACCATCCCTACAGTGAAGCATGGTGGTGGCAGCATCATGCTGTGGGGATGTTATTCAGCGGCAGGAACTGGAAGACTAGTCAGGATCGAGGGAAAGATGAATGCAGCAATGTACAGAGACATCCTTGACAAAAACCTGCTCCAGAGCGTTCTGGACCTCAGACTGGGGCGAAGGTTCATCTTCCAACAGGACAACGACCCAAAGCACACAGCCAAGATAAGAAAGGAGTGGCTACGTGACAACTCTGTAAATGTCCCTGAGTGGCCCAGCCAGAGCCCAGACTTAAACCCAATTGAACATCTCTGGAGAGATCTGAAAATGGCTGTGCACCGACGCTCCCCATCCAACCTGATGGAGCTTGAGAGGTTCTGCAAAGAAGAAATGGAGAAACTGCCCAAAAATAGGTGTGCCAAGCTTGTAGCATCATACTCAAAAAGACCTGAGGCTGTAATTGGTGCCAAAGGTGCTTCAACAAAGTACTGAGCAAAGGCTGTGAATACTGAAGTATAAGTGATTTTTTTTTTTTAATAAATTTGCAAAGATTTCAAACAAACTTCTTTTACATTGTCATTATGGGGTATTGTTTATAGAATTTTGAGGAAAATAATGAATTTAATCCTTGTAGGAACATGGCTGTAACATAACAAATTGTGGAAAAACTGAAGCGCTGTGAATACTTTCCGGATACACTGTATGTAAATACAAACCTTTATTTTGGATGTGATTAATCGCAATTAATTGTTTGACAGCACTAATATATATAGAATATCTATATATATATCTATATCTATATATATCTATATATATCTATATCTATATCTATATATATATATATATATATATATATATATAAAAATGAGATATCGTCGGAATCTGCATAAACAAAGGAACAATGACAGAAAACAAATTTTGAACAATGTTTCAAAAGTTTTTGCAAAAAACAAAAACAAAAAACAAAAAAACAAACAAAAAAAAACCCTGAGATCATGAAGTCTACTGAGTTTCATTTCGATTGACCAAAGCTTGGCCGAGATACAGCCTCTGAACCAATTCTGGGTCAACACTGTAAAGTTTGCGACATGATAACATTTGAACAAAGATGAATAAAAAAAAAAATCTGTTCAATAATTTCTGTGCAACTCTTTCCAAAGATCATCTGAGCCATTTTCGTAAGAATTGAGCAAAATTTGCAGGAGTAGTGAAAAAACAGAATACTGTATTTTTCAAAATGGTCACTACGGTAATGGGTGGAGCCAATGTAAGATGTTAAAAGTGATCAACATGAGGAGAGGAATTAGGTGTACTAAGTTTTATTTTTCTAGAACAAAAGGTTCAAAAGTTATAACCATTTCAAATGTAAATTTTTGAACTGGTGGTGGTGCTATAGATTTGGTCCTAGAGAGCCCAAAATTGGTAAAATCACTATTCATTAGCATCACTACAAGTGTGCCAATTTTCATCATTTTTTACATGTTCAGTTCATAGGACAGCCATAGACTCCCTTTCGGGAAAGAATAATAAGAAAGCTAACCATTCCAATAGTCCACCCTCCAGCATCCTAAACATATGATTTTCTCTGATTTAGATATCTGCACCCGATTGTCACATTACAATTATTCTCAGTGTTAAGCGTGACATGGACATTGAAGTTCTTCTTTGGCAAAATTGCATTTCCTTAATAGTCTAAACACAGGCTTTACTGCCTTCAAACTTAAATTGGAATGTTACTGTTTCCGTCACTGCAACTTCCCAAACACACACAAGAAATGAAAAATGTTCACTTTATTCGCACTTTATTCGTCCTGGTTAACTACTTCATTAAAACGCTCCCATGTGGTACTTTTCCTTTTGTTTTGTTTTTAATTCTGCTAAAAAAAAAAAAAAAAAAAAAAACTAAAAAAAAAACTCAAGTATAACCGCGATCCGCGCATCACTACTGCTCATGAAACTCTTCTGTATATTTGTTACACTCCGCTCTGGAATACTTATTCCTACTGGTCAATTGTCAGATTCTGATGTCAAATATCTTTGTTCTGACATAATAAAATAACATAACATCTATTTATTTATGGGGTAAGCAGCCGGTCATTACCTCAAAATCAACCTCTTCAGTAAGATAAAAAATCCCTCCACAGGGTTTTATTTGCAATAATGACTGGATAACTACACATGATCCCTTACTGATATATACAGTATAATGAGGGACTACACTGAATACTTAACCTCCATAAGCTATTCTCCTGTCTACTTTGTAGAGCATACGGGTCATAAAGAAAACTAATAAATAAAAACAAACCAAAGCACAAGGGCTATTTTGATCAAAATACCTGGTTTGAGCAGCTCACCATTCAAGTTGTACGTAGGTATATGAGTGAATGCAATTGCATGCGTGCGTAATCAGCATATCTCACCAACGTAGGGCGATTTTGATTGGTGTAGTGAGGCAGGAAGTGAAGAGGTCAGCAGGGAGGTCAGGGTTCATGGGTAGGAGCTCACTGGCCTCACAGGCTGCCAACTGAATGCAGTTCTTCATGGAGGGAGGCAGGGGCATCTGAGCCAGCGGGTGGTTTGGGTTTATTGCTGCCACCTAGTAAAAGATAATGAAAACAAGTGAGCAGAAAGGTCCTGCAGAAAGGTCCCACATAAATATGAAATTATGTTGTGCCGAAGTCAACATTCGATGTTGTTCTCCCTTACTGATGACTCTGATGTCTGAATGCGTTCAACAGACTTGCAGGACACAAACACCAGCTTGTGATCATTGGCATTTTTTTTTTTTTTTTTTTCAGAATCTGTTCCCTGACAGAACATATAACACTTTTATGGACAGGCTAGGAAAAAAAATAAATAAAAAATTTATACATATATACACATATACACACACACACACATATATATATATATATATATATATAAAATAATAATGTGTTTTTTTCCAAGACACGTTTAGAAAATGTCTGGTTGAAAATTACTCATGTTGTGGTAAAGATTTTGGTCATATCATTTACCTCTAAGTAGTTGCAGGAAGCTGCTATAAGTGCTTTTTGTGTGTGTATCTAACTCATTTAAAAAAACAAAAACAAAAAAAAAACAGGAATGTGCATAAGATGGCAATAGCATGTCCATTGGCAAGCCGTTATGTTTAGTGCATCTTAGTGGTGTATATTTTTGTTTTTCATCTTTTGGGATGCAAAGTGTACATAATGTCACACAAAAGGTGCAATACTGTATGAAGCTGTGACAGGATATAAACATTTTAGCCCTTCCTTATATAGCCAACAATGTGACATTCACTATGTAGTGAATGGTAAATGAGTAATCAAGGTAGACACAGTATTTGCATGAATGCATAAAAAAAGCCTTTGTTGCTTATATGTTTTCTCATGTATGCGTTCAGACTATCAGATGTCATGATAGTCATGAGGTAATTTTTTTTTTCAGTCTTCTCTTCCCTCTTACATACACCAACCAATGTAGATTTACCAAATAATGGTTACACTATCTAAACCAATCATGAAAATTAGAAACAAGCCTATCTATTATCATAGACTCACATCAAGCTGACCCTCCAAAGACGTGAGATGGTCACAGCATTACAAATCAAGAACAGATTTTCTCCTGTAAAGACTGGATAAACAGAGATTTATCCATTCAGAGTAGGTGTCGATAGAGCATAGTATTACGATATTTTGTGTGGGGATATTAGGCTCGTTTGAGATGAGCAACATCTGCACAGAACCTATCACCGCTGATCACCCAAAATGCATGCCGGTTAGAAATGTGTCCAACTGTGTGCCGCCTTGCTCTGATGTCATGCTGACGTGTGCCAAAAAACTCTCACAACGGCGAGGCGGCCGTGTTGGATTCTGCAGGCAGTCGCAATCCCAACTGCGTTGATCAAAAGCATGATGGGAAACAGCTTAACACTTATTGGTTTAAACAACCAATAAGCAACAACCAATGTGATGAATTGTTCTCTTTTAAAATGTTTGATTTTAAAACTGTGATATGTTTTAATGTGTATAAATTATGTGTGAATATTCAGTGAATATGTGAATAACTTTCAGACAGTGTCATCTCTCTATGGAATATGTGATTATTGTCATATTTATTAACTAAAATATGTCTATTGTAAACTAAAAATTGAGAAAAAATACATCTTTTTAATGGAATTAAATAAATAAGTACTTTGGGTGTCTTGTTCATCATATTTATTTTCATATACGTAAAAGCAACAGTTTATTACCAACACAGTGCATGAGTGTGAATTTCACGATATCCACCTTTGATCTCATAGGTGTCTAAACCACTACGAGAAGAGAGAACTGTCCGTCTTGGCTGCACTTTTTTCACTCAACTCAATGCAGCCGCCTACTCTTGCATACCTTTCAAGCGAGGCGAGGCTCATCTCAAACAAGCCTATTGATCCACTACGGGAAGAGAGAACTCTCCGTCTTGGCTGCACCTTTTTCACTCCTCTCCTCACTGCAGCCACCTACTCTCGCCTAAATTTCAGGCGAGGCGCATCTCAAAAGAGCCTATTTTATCGATACACGGACACCAATATCGACATTTTCAGGGACTAAATTTCAGCACACTAAAGTATTAAGTATTGTGCATACTTGTACCATAAGCTGTGCACTTATAAAGTGGGAAATAATAGGCCAATAATAATAATTTGAAATATTTAGCTCAGACTGTAATTTCACAAACAGCACATCTAGCATGAGCTGTGTAAAGGAAGCATGTTCTTGCATATCTCGGCCAATGTTTACTTGTTAATTGTGTTCATTCGACATGCAAATGCAAGCCAATGGCGCGCTATGATACAACAAAACTTTTGCTCGCAAGTAGAATCAAAGAAGCTGCCTATATAATGTCTACACTGCCAGCACACTCGTTCATAATACAACACGTTTGAAGAACTATAGCAGCAGTGGTAAAACGTGTCTAATGTTATAATGTGTTACATTTATATAGTTCTTTCCTCGGCACTCAAAGCGCTTTACATATTGAAGGCGGGAATCTTAGAAGATTAATTAAAACAGCCTTCACCATCATTAACTGAGAGCTCACATTACTGGTACGGTGGATTGTTTACACCGACAGTGGTTTCTGGCAGTATTCCTGGGCCCATTTAGTAATGTCATTGACACAATCATGCCGATGAGTGATGCAGTGGCGTCTGAGGGCCCGAAGACCACGGGCATCCAATAAAGGTCTTCGGCCTTGTCCCTTACGCACAGAGATTTCTCCAGTCTCTCTGAATCTTTTGATGATGTTATGCACTGTAGATGATGAGATTTGCAAAGCCTTTGCAATTTGACATTGAGGAACACTGTTTTCCACAATCTTTTTATGCACTCTTTCACAGATTGGAGCCTCTGCCCATCTTTACTTCTGAGAGACTCTGCCTCTCTAAGACATCCATTTTATAGCTAATCATGTTACAGACCTGATATCAATTAACTTAATTAGTTGCTAGATGTTCTTCCAGCTGAATCTTCTCAAGATTTCTTGCTTTTTCAGCCATTTGTTGCCCCCGTGCAAACTTTTTTGAGACCTGTAGCAGGCATCAAATTTGAAATGAGCTCATTTAGTGGATAAAAGTGTAAAATTTCTCCGTTTAAACATTTGTTATGTTATCTATGTTCTATTGTGAATAAAATATTGGCTTATGTGATTTGAAAGTCTTTTAGTTTTCATTTTATTCAAATTTAAAAAACTTCCCAACTTTTCCGGAATTCGGGTTACATGTGGTCAGTGATACTGGTTACATTTTTGAAATTAAATTGTCTTACGTTTTTGTGTAGGCTATTTCACAATGAAAACGACTCCATAGCACCATCTAGCATCCAGATTGTACACGGATAACTGCAATTTTATGTATTTTCCTATAACAACAATATTAATATGATTCAGCACATAATTACATCTCATAACTAAATAGTGTCATCTTTAACTTGTTCATTAGGGTGTTATTAGATTGTAAAAACAAACTGAATTGATTGTGAAAACACTGAAATGTGGAAACATTTTTATTTGTACAGTAATTTCTATTAAAAAATGTTTAAATACAAGGAAGAAAAAATATTAAATGAGGAATATTAAAAATTGCAATAATAATGTACTGTGGATTAAGTTTTGTGAAAATATAGAATTGTGGGGCCTCTGGCAATTCCCACCCGTAATTTATAGATTCCCAAACAGAACAATGTTGAAAACACCAGCGTTTATATCTTCTGGGAAAATGTCTGACTTATATTAAAGAAATTATTTTAACATAGACAAAATGTCATACAGCAACTAGGCGGTTTGACCAAAAACCTGTATCACTGTAATTTTTTTAAGATTTAAGATTCTTTACAGACTTTATGTAGCTTTATAGTGGATTATTTTACTGTCAGGAGTACACACAATATAAATATTGTAATGTCATATACTGAAGGCATTGATTACTATAAACAGACTTGCTTGTTACTGCTTGTTACACCAGTGGGTGGTAGCAACTGACTGTCTTTATGAATGAGTCATTACACCGTTCATTTAACCAATTCATTCAAAAACGCTGATTCATTCAAGAAAAGAAGAGTTGTGATTATCTGAATTTGAACACCACCTCAGCCAACAAAGCAATGCTGAAGCTGGTGCTTTACTTCATAGAGATCAATGCATTTGTTAACGATGATGGCAGCTAAAGATATCGCTTTTCTCAGAAAACATGGCAAACTGTTTTTTTTCCAGCACTACAACAGCTTTAAATTAGACCCAGTATCAAAACCATTTTCATCTAAAGATCTTACCATCAGGAGCTATTTTAGCATTTTTTTTATATATATACGATAGTTTTTATTGCTCTAACTTTTTATTAATATTTTGAAATAATATTTTTATTTTATTTTTTTTAATTGTAATTTTAGTTACTAGGGATGTAACGATATCACAATCTCATAACTGTTGCTTAGATGTATGAGGTATAGTATGACATGGGTCAAATGACCTAAAACTCTCTTATATAAAATAAAATATTTGTACCAGCTGGACCTTGACAAAGGTAACATCTATTATTATTATTTTTTTTATTTTTTTTTCTAACATTCTCTATGCTACTACCTACCTACCTCGTAGATTAGGTATTAATTTTAAAGTGCAAAAAACAGTCAAGTCAAGTTTGAATTCATAAAGGGATTCATAAAGACTTTGATTCATAAAGACTTCACTTGTTTCTGAAAGAATGATTCAGTGATAGATACATTTTTAACAGTGATTTGTTGCCACCTGGTGGCGTAACAATGCAATCGATACAGTCATTATTTGAAGCACCCAGTTACTTTCAAAAGAGGATTTATTCTATTTTGACCGGTAACATAGACATCAGCATTTATATATGAATAATAAACTTTTGTATACTTTTGTGATAACTGGAATATTTGTAACAGAAATAATGATACTGTGTGTTTGAAAAGATTATTTGTCAAGCTGTTTATATCTAAACATTACAACTCTCTCTACATCAGCGGCAGCGTGAACAAAGATTTGAATGTCATGATTTTAATTTTGTCAAAGGGAAATATACACGGGCGAATCATTGTCATTTAGGAATTAGATCATGTGGGTGTTGAAATCAAGAATGCGACCTTTTAAAGAATAATCGTGCAGCTTTGTGCACTCCTTTCTCTCTCTCTCTCTCTCTCTCTGTGATATCTGACGTATATGAGTAGCGTGAGGGCTTTTCAGTGCATTAATTGCTATAATATTCATGAGGTGAGACATCTCTATTAAAGGATACGCTCCTTGCACTTCGCCCACCCATCACATCAGAACCGTTTTCGGAAACGGGCTGAAAAAAAATACACTTTTTGCCCAGAAGACCTATCGTTTCATACAGTCATGTGACCACGATAATATTGAGACAATTTTGCTATTGCGATACCACAAAATTGATAATACAGTTACATCCCTATTAGTTACAGATGGTACTCAACCAAAATAAGCAAAATGTTGTTGGTGTTCTGTCATTTTCAGATAACTACTGCACATGACATGCAGAAAAAAAAAGATAGGCCTATATATCTTTGAATTAAGAAATCTTAATTTTTATTTAATTTTGTTTAATTTTTTACTTTATTCAAATGTGAGCACTTTGTATCATTTTGTTCCAATTATTTAAATTAAATAATAAACTAATACATTGTAACAGATTACCAGACTCAGAGACAGGATTATATTCAAACCCAAACAGGTATTTATTGAACAGATGAAATGCACAGATGAAGCAGGTGAGTAATATCGAAGTCAGTGTTATTGATGACTGAGTAATAGTGATTAACTTTCCTTTTACCAGGTAGCTTGGAATGACACAATAACCGGTGAGTGGAGGAGTCTGGAGAGCACACACTTCTTGGATGGTTGGAACAGGTGAGTAGCGGAGCAAGGAACAGGTGAGGAAACACAGGTAGGTAAATTAGAGAGTCTTACTAGGAGAACGCTGGGGGAATACGTGGAGATCTCAGGAATATAACTGGGACAGGAGACAACTTCAGAAAAGTAGAGCGGGTAAGTAGATCAGGTAAAGAGTCGTTAATCCACATTGGAGACCAGATGATGAGTGACGGAAGTGTGCGCTCTTATACTGTGGTTGATGAGCTGATGAAGGACAGGTGCAGATGATTAGAATTCTGGTGAGAGTGAGTGCTGGTTGTGTGTGAAGGAGAACCCTGGTGACACGGTGACAGTACACCAGTTCCATTATCCAGGATTAGAGGCAGGGTGGCTCATCAGTGGGACCATACTCTGTGGAGGAATCAGAGATAGGAGGGTGGTAAGGCTTGAGGAGTGAAACATGAAACAAGCTTTGAATTCTATAGTGGGGTGGGAGGTGAAGTTCATATGTGTCGGGGTTAATTTGTCGGGTTGTGGGGAAGGGACCAATGTATCTGGGACTTAGCTATTTGCTGGGCAGGCACAGTATGATGTCCCGAGTGGAGAGCCACACCTCCTGCCTGGGCTGGTAGGTGGGAGTATTGGTTCACTAGGCATCTGCGTGACCCTTCTGACGGCAGACTGCCCGTTGGAGATGGTGGGGAGCTGTGTCCCAGACACTCTCATTCTCCTGGAACTAGTAAGTGACTGACGGTACATACGGTGGTTCCCCAGACTATGGGAACAGAGGGGGCTGGAAGCCTAATACACACTGAAATGGGGTGAGAACAGATGCTGGCTGACGGAGAGTTTTGAGCATACTCGGTCCAAAGCAGTTCCAGGAGTTCTGGTGGCTGTGGTAGAAGGTTCTTAGGAATTGCCCAATCTCTTGTATCTTCTTCTCTGTCTGCCTGTTGGTTTGAGGATGGTAACTGGAGGAAAGACTCACAGTCACACATAGAAGGGTGAAAGAGGTTTTCCAGGACTGGGAGATAAATTGAGGACCTTAATCGGAGACTATGTCTTCTTCTGCAAAGTTGTGCAAGACACAATTGAACATCATCTCAGCTGTTTCCATGGTCATAGGAAGACCCTTTCAGGGGCACGAGGCGGCAGGCATTGGAAAACCTATTGATGATGACCAGAACGCAGGTATATCCATCTGATGGTGGTAAGTCCATGATAAAATCCACTCCTAGATGTGAGAAGGGCCAATGAGGAACATGCAGCGGGAGGATCTTGCCAAATGGAAGATGTCATAGACTTTTGGATATTGTGCATTCCTTGCATCCTTGGATGAACATTCTCATATCCTGTGCCATGCTGTGCCACCAGAAGCAATCTTGCAGCAGTGAGAGGGTTTGATTGGTCCCTGGGTGGCCAGTGCCCAAGGAGGAATGCGTTGAGTTCTTGGAACGTAGATGTGACCTGATGGGCACACCGGCGGAGTGGGCTCGGAGGCATTGGCTTCAGAGATCCTTTTGTCCAGGGACCACTAGATCAGCCTGACTATAAGACTGGATGGAATTACAGGCTCAGGATTCTCAGAAGTTTCATCAGGATTGTGGAGACGAAAGAGGGCATACGCTTCCACATTTTTGGTTCCTAGACAATAGGAAATGGAAAAAATCAAAATGGGTGAAGAAAAGGGCCTGGCCTGTTTGGGGTTTAACCTCTTTATCTCAAAGAAATACTCCAGATTACAACGGTCAGTGAGCACAGTGAAGGGATGTCGAGCCCCCTCCAGCCAATGCCTCCATTCCCCCAGAGCTAATTTGACAGCGAGGAGATCAATTTCTGATGTCATAATTCTGCTCTGTCAGGGTGAGTTTTCAAGAGAAGGCGGCACGTGGATGGAGTTGTGAGGGCTACCCCTGCTGCTCTGATAGCACTGATGTTGATTATACATTAGGGGTGTAACGATTCACTCGTTTTCTCGATGCATCGATTACAAATCCTGACGATGCACATGCATCGATCTTGAAACGTTTTTTGAATCGTGAATCGTTAATCTCGGTCGATAATCAATGTAAAATGCTAAGAATCGGATTAATCGTGATTCTATAGTGATTCAGTGCTTTAAAATATATGAACATTAAATTACTACATGCGCGAATTGATGGGAGACGTTGTGCGCCGTCATTTGCGCCCTCACAGCTCTCCTTCACAGACACGCGCTGCACTCTTTACCGCCTTTCACTGGAATGCTCTCGCGCTCCGTCTGTAGCTCTCATTGATACATTTTTGAGCAGCCCACATTTGAGCTTTCCTCAGGACAGACACTGCTATTCACATGAGACTGAGACTGCTCTCATTAGAGTTACAAATGATTTGCTCTTATCATCAGATCGTGGTTGTATCTCTCTATTAGTGTTACTGGATCTTAGTGCTGCATTTGACACTATCGATCACAACATTCTTTTAAATAGACTCGAAAATTATGTTGGCATTAGTTGAATTGCATTGGCATGGTTCAAATCATACTTATCTGACCATTATCAGTAGTAGTAAACGAAGAGATGTCATATCGATCACAAGTTCAATATAGAGTACTGCAAGGCTCAGTACTAGGACCGTTGCTTTTCACTCTGTACATGCTACCCTTGGGAGATATCATTTGGAAGCATGGCGTTAGTTTTCACTGTTATGCTGATGATACTCAGCTCTATATTTCTTCGCGCCCCTAACGGAATGCATAACTGATATAAAATATTGGATGACCAGTAATTTCCTACTACTAAATTCAGAAAAAAACAGATTCTAATTATTGGACCAAAAACCAAAAACTGCACGTAATAACCTAGAATACTGTCTAACTCTTGATGGATGTTCTGTTAAGTCTTCGTCGTCAGTTAGGAACCTGGGTGTGCTCTTTGATACCAATCTTTCATTTGAAAGCCACATTTCTAGCATTTGTAAAACCGCATTCTTCCATCTTAAAAATATATCTAAACTACGACATATGCTCTCAATGACAAATGCAGAACAGTTAGTTCATGCGTTCATGACCTCAAGGCTAGATTACTGTAACGCTCTCCTGGGTGGTTGCCCTGCTCGCTTGATAAATAAACTACAACTCGTACAAAACGCAGCAGCTAGAGTTCTTACTAGAACTAGGAAGCATGACCATATTAGCCCGGTTCTGTCAACACTGCATTGGCTTCCTGTTAAACATCGTATAGATTTTAAAATCTTGCTAATTACTTACAAAGTACTAAACGGTTTAGCTCCCCAGTACCTGAGCGAGCTCTTAACGCATTATAGTCCTTCACGTCTATTGCGATCTCAGAATTCAGGCCAGTTGATAATACCTAGAATATCAAAATCAACCGCAGGCGGTAGATCTTTCTCCTATTTGGCACCTAAAATCTTCTTAGCATTGTTCGGGAGGCAGACACACTCTGTCAGTTTAAATCTAGACTAAAAACGCATCTCTTTAACCTGGCATACACATATTATCAATTTATGTTTTCAAATCCGTTAAAGGATTGTTAGGCTGCATAAATTAGGTCAGCCGGAACCAGGAACACACTTCCTATAACACCAGATGTACTCGTTACATCAGAAGAAGAATGGCATCTACGCTAATATTAGTCTTTCTGTTTATCCCGAGGTTTACTGTAGTCAGCCGGATCCGGGCCATATCCAGGTGAGATCAAGGACCTGCGCCTTGACACGACAACAACGCAGCCCTGAAGTGTCAGCAGAGATTGAGTCAACTAGATCATCCACTGCGAAGGCCTCATCGACACGACAGCCAGTGGCACAGCTCCTCAACAAACCGTCCATACTGGCGTGATGAATATGATCCTCAACTGGATGGAACTGGAATAAATACTTTGACTGTTGCGATCCCAATCAGACTTATGATAGCTGCCTGAATCATAATCATGCACTGTTCGCTGTTGGCCAGAGGAGAACTGGCCCCCCGACTGAGCCTGGTTTCTCCCAAGGTTTTTTTTTCTCCATTTTAACACCTGTTTGCCACCTGATGTCACCTGTTGGAGTTTGGGTTCCTTGCCGCTGTCGCCTTTGGCTTGCTTAGTTGGGGACACTTGACATTTGATATTCAACAATGTTTTGATCTGCCTGCATTGACACCATTGTATGCGAACTGAACTGAGCTGGATGACGACATCACTGTATACTCCAGTGCTGATATAGATAAATTAACTAAATTAATAACTATTGATTCTTACAACGGAATGAATCAATACTGAATTTACTTAAGATGGACAATGACACCATTTTTTTTAAGAGCTGCTGTGCAGCCAAAATTATATACCAGTTTTCACTGTAAAGCTGCTTTGACACAATCTGCATTGTAAAAAAATATCACACTTTTACGGAAATGGGTCATACCATTGACATTACCTGAGAAGTTGAAGTAAAACCCAAAATAAATGAAATTTAACTTAATGTTGTTAAACTGAATGTGCGAAGGAAACTGCTGAAATAACTACAACATTAACAACACTGAAATAAGAGCGCGCAGTTTATCTATCAATCAGATGCACATTAAAGTTGTGTTCGTTCCTATAGCAACAGCAGAAACCCGGCATGTTTTCTTTCAGAATCATCATAAGGAAAATGTTCTGTATAAAGAGAACAAAGAGGGCTTTTATAACTATTCCGTGAAGAAAAGTTAGTTTAGGATTAGTTGGGAAAGTGCATGATATTCTAAGGTAGTCTCTCCATGTAAGCATTAGTATGTTTAATGTACCTGAAACACTTTAATAAGGTTGTGTAGCCATTAACACTATCCTACTTCCTACACTATAGTTTACATGAACAATACTTTTAAAGCCTTTTAAAATGTTGGCTTATGTAAATTTCTATAAATGCCACTTTTTAGGCTATTAAAATAAAGTTATGTAGCATCATTAAGAACTAACATGAACTTACATTAACAATGGACAAAAGGTTGTTTTTTGCCCTTACTCTCTGACCTCCTGAAGGCCGCAGTGTAATTCACACCCTGACTAAGACACATTGGGGGAAGCATTTCAATAACCCTAATGAATGCATATAAAAATGCAGAATCGAATCGCATCGAATTTTAATGTGAATCGTCTCGAATCGAATCGTTCTGAATTTGCAAAATTCGTTCTTGAATCGAAACGAACACCTACGAATCGTGAATCGAATCGATTCACTGTCTACCCAAAGATTCACAGCCCTATTATACATATAATGTGTATAATCACAGTTTAACTAAAACAATGAAACTAAAAAAAAAGGGACAAATTAATAAAACGTCCTCACGTTTAACCACTTAGTGCACACCCCCCGTTTTGGCAAGTAGGGCATAAATGACATACCCCCTCCAAAAAAAGGTTGCTGCTCATAAGTCATTCTGAATAGACACATAACCAACATATATTTAGAAAGCCAACACTTCAGAGTTCACAGTTTAGGACTCAGAATTACTCAGACTGTTATTAATATGGAGATATACACCGATCAAGCATAACATAATGACCACCTTCCTAATACTGTGTTAGTCACAGTTTTGCTGCAAAAACAGCCCTGACCCGTCGAGGCATGGACTCCTCTAGACCCCTGAAGGTATGCTGTGGTATCTGGCACCAAGATGCTAGCAGCAGATCCTTTAAGTCCTGTAAGTTGCGAGGTGGGGCCTCCATGGATCGGACTTGTTTGTTCAGCACATCCTACAGATGCTCAATTGGATTGAGATCTCGGGAATTTGGAGGCCAAGTCAACACCTCAAACTCGTTGTGCTCCTCAAACCATTCCTAAAACATTTTTGCTTTGTGGTAGGGTGCATTATCCTGCTGAAAGAGGCCACAGCCACCAGGGAATACCGTTTCCATGTGTAGTGAACAGCAGACGTGATGGCACCAGAGCTTCACAACAGACATCCTTTTGTCGCACTTTGATTAATACAAAAGAGTGTGATAGGACCCTCAACGACAGCTAAAGCACTATTGTAATTAGGACCGCCAAAGGTGGAGGGCAGGAAAGATGACATCAACAGCCCATTGATTAATCTCATCACAAGTTGCCTTTGTTCACCTCAGCCCTCCATGCCTGAGTCCAAGGTGTGAATGACCATGGACTCCTTGGGCTGCCAAACCGGTTCTGGCTAGAGCACAGCAAGAACAAAGAAATGCTCCAAAAGAAAGACAATTTTTATACATTATTGGCTTGAAACCACAAAAATGGACAGGAATACTGTAAGGAACATATCCTATACGTCTTTTTACTCATCCAGGAAACTGTGTGCACACAGTGGAAACCGCACCTGGAATAAAAGCCAATGCAATTGCACCTATTGAGACAGAAATGTGATACCTCAACCAATTCACATTAAATTTGGACTCTATGAGTTCAGAACACTGCCACAAGGACTTTGAGAAAGGGTTTGAAAAGAAATAAAGCATTTTCAAGGTCCTAAAGACACTGTCTTATTTAACTCTGTATTTTGGGACAATACAACAAGTTTGGGAAGGTGATGTGATGGGCAGACACCTTGAATGCTACAACCCAATCACATCACCACAGCAGGAAAGGTGGGGGTTAGTAATCCCCTCCCCAACGGGAAGGAATAAAAGCTTTCCAAAGTGAACAAATCCTTGTTCTGAGTTTCTGACCTGACGAGGGAAGAACAACAGCACGACCAAGGTGATACTCTTGCGAGTAAACCTTTCACTGAACGGACCTTCAAGCAGCCCAACTGCTTCTGCAGAGGACTTTGGCTCCTGACCTGCATAATTCAAGTACTTCCAACCTACAGAAGATCTTGCGGACCGACCACCATCTGACCTACAGTTCTCTGGATTACACAAAGACCTCCAGCACTCAGTGTAGCTCTGCAACTGTAGGAAAGCAATCCAGTCTCACACTGCACACGGAAGGACACCAGTGGATGACGTTTCCCATTCCCGGACTGATCACCCGACCAAGTGAAACGTAAATATAAGCTATATAATATAAGCTAACCAAACCTTTTCCCAAAGGCCTTGGCATTAGGTTGTTGCTATATGAGATTGCTATTTGTGTAGAGACTGTTTATCTAGGGTCAGCGTACACAGATACATTAGACACGTTATCTGTATTCATACTAAATGCTTATTTACTATTTCATACCAGCATCCAGAAAGACCACAATTGACTCCCCCATAGACTGCTAATTGCCCATTCATTGCTTCGTCCAATCCGTTGCTCATCTACTTGCCATTCAATTTCGTTAACGTCCATTTGTGTTGTAGTTTGTAGTTTCTGTATGATTATTGATTCAATTTTCTTAGTAGTTTAGTCATTTTGCCTTAGTAGTTTAGTCATTTTCCTTTGTAGTATTTAGTGAGTGTGATATTTTACTCTTGTATATCTTTTTGTTAATAAATTCATTTTCATTGCAAACTGTGTCATTTTTGTGTTGATAATCAGAGGCTCTACAAGCTCGCCCGAATCTCACTAAATCCTTCAGATTGGTCAGATGATAAACTTCCTCCAATTTATAAAATTCTAATTCAGTCAACAATCTTCCATGATTGTTCTTTATTGTCAAGGTGAGATTCCTTGCTGGTGCCCCAAAATATTGGAAGGAATCATCTGACTCAATATTAATATTAATATAAAATATTAATATTAATATTTAAGACCATAAATAACTACATTTGTGGTGCCCTCATGTGAGGCTAATCCAAAATCACTACACATGAAAGGGTGTACATGGTCTGCAACAATGCTTAGGTAGTTGGTACGTGTCAAATTAACATCCACATGGATGGCAGGACCGAAGGGAGGGTTGCTGCACATTTTGTAAAGTCAAATTTAAGGCTTTTTAAGACCTTTTTAAGACCTGAAGAAAAAAAAAAAATACTATACATTAGGGGTGTGCAATATTGACAAAAAAATTTATCTCGATATTTTTAAAGTTGTTTCAAAAGTTTCAAAGTTTGTTGATAATAATTAGATTGTATTTTTCTGAGTGTGTTTTTGTGCTGGTACCATGGCTGGTTTAGGCCTGTTGTGGACAGCTGACTTGCGAAGACATTCATATTATTCATATTCTGTGCGGTGGTTAGTTCACAGCAGTGACAGAAATTAACATTTTTATTAAGGGGCAGTATTTGCCACCTTAAATTGATTTTCAGGGGCATTTTTACCTACATAAGGGCATTTTTCTAAACTTATTAGATGCATCACCTTTTATGTCAAATTCTAACATTCAAATAAATAAATAAATTCAATTAGAACAATAGCACAGCATAGGGCTTTTAAAAATCAAATAAAATCATTGGCAACAAAATCCATCAAGGTGACACAGAAGCGGCATGAGAAGTGGCATCAATATATCTACACTGCATTTACAATTTGTCTACATAAATTTAATTCAATATTTAAATATGAAATTTACTTTTAATTAAAATGTACTTTAAATATGAAACTAAACTGCCAGTAGGTGGCATCAAGTAATGAGTGAGTCATTCGTTCAACCAACCGATTTGTTCAAATGACTGATTCATTCAGGAACGAAGCAAGTGATCGTCAAACTGTGGATTTAGCCAGTACAACAAAAAAATTTGTCTCTGCTCTGCTTTTCATCATTTTGAAATTTCCGTTGGTGAAACAACGAAAAAAACAAAACAACTGACAATATTGTGTCTGAAATGTAACTCACAATGTTAACTTATTGTTCATTTAACTATTATATAAAACAAACATCACATTTGCATTCGTGCTGATTTGGGGAAAACAGCACTCTTGCTCGTGTGATATTGTAATACAACTTCATATCATATGATATAATAAGACAAACTCGTTGGGGCAAAAATGCCCATGTATCTTGAATTTTGAGGGCATATAACTGCATACATCACGCAGTGAAAGCGTGAGTGACAAACTCAATGTCAGCTCGCACGTCGTTAACACAATAATTACAATATCATCATAAACGATACATATCACACGCCCTACGCACATAAAGAATGACCTTACAACGGTTACTGAACTGACATTTACCTATTTTCTTCTGCTTTCTCTTCCTTTCGCATGCAGGAGATAGTACGTTACACGCTGTCGTAAATGCCGCGAGACCCGCAAATTATCACGTGAACAAGCAAATCCACAAAGAAAAAAATATGTACGCTAATTAGATAGTTTTAATTTGGTAAATGATTTAGATATGTCTAAGTCAAAGTGTCATCTAAAATTTAAGACCTCTCATAAGTAAAAATAACACTTTTTATGGCCTTAAATTTAAAAAAAAAATTAATTTAAGACTTTTTAAGGATCCGCGGGAACCCTGCAAGGTTTCCCAGCAGAACACTGCCCAAAGCATCACACTGCCTCCGCCGGCTTGCCTTCTTCCCATAGTGCATCCTGGTGCCATGTGTTCCCCAGGTAAGTGACGCACATGCACCGGCCATCCACGCGATGTAAAAGAAAATGTGATTCATCAGACCAGGCCACCTTCTTCCATTGCTCCGTGGTCCAGTTCTGATGCTCACGTGCCCACTGTTGGCGCTTTCGGCAGTGGACAGGGGTTAGCATGCAAACTCCTAATTAATGCTTATTAATAATTAGTAAGGTAGTTGTTAAGTTTAGGTATTGGGTAGGAATTGGGTAAGATTAGGGATGTAGAATATGGTCATGCAGAGTAAGGCGCATGATACATCGGCCACCATAACGGTATCGGCCAATATATGATTATTTTTAATGTTATCGTTATCGACCTGATAAGGAAATTTGGCCAATATATTAAAGCCGATAAATAAATGTTTATTTCCTTCAGCTGAAATGCTTCAGATGCGCAATGTTCGCCATGATGGTTTTGAATTGCTTGAAATATGATTGGAATCACTTCGAAAAGGGAAACACAGTTAAGTGCAACATATATAGAGCAAGTCTGTCATATAAGCTACATACAATTATAATGAAGACAATACTGTAAAAGAATGTTGTGAATTCTTTGTTCGCCCGTGTTTTAGCGCCAGGAAGAGGAGTTACATGACTATAAGTTTGCTTGTGCACTCGCAGCCTTTTGTTTTGCGCAATTGTAAGTTTTAATATCATGTTTATTTTGTGTATATATCTGATTTATCTCATATAGGATGTGTTTGGTTAACAATTAAAGGGGTAGTAAAGCGCGGTAACACTTTATTCTACAGTGTCATTGTTACACGTTACATGTAGTTATTGTAGTAATAACTATAAATTATGGATAATTACATGTAACTAACCCTAAACCAAACCCCAACTCTAGCCGTAACTCCATAGTAAGTATATGTAGTTAATTATTACTCAGTACTTAAATGTATAATTACACTGTAACACGGACACCTTAAAATAAAGTGTAACCTAAAGCACTTACCGGTGATCATCTTTAGCTTCAGCGCATGCAGCTCAAACAGAAATGCATGACATTAAGAACTATGATTGGGACTGTCATATTACATAACATTATAATGAGAACACTATTGTAATAAAATGTTGTGAATCCTTTGGGTTTAGATGCCGTGTTTCAGCTCGTTGTTGTGGGAAAGAGCACATCCACAACAGGAGTTACTCATTCTGACTAACACGTAACTTGGTTTAAGTTCACTTGTGCATTTGCGTCATTTTGTGCAGATATAAGTTGAAATATTATGTTTATAGGATGTTTCTTGTTGAGTTAAAGAACCTGCTAGCAAAGCTCTTAGTTTCTCGGTGTTCATTCAGCTCTTCAGCTTCAGCGCACACAGCTCAAACAGCACTGCACAACATTAATAACTCTGATTGGGACTGTCATAACATTATAAAGAAAACACTATTATAATAAAATGTTGTGAATTCTTTGGGTTTAGTTGCCATCTTTCAGTGCGTATCCGGGAACAGCGCATTCCACAACAGGAATTAAACATTCTGACTAGCACGTTGAGTTTGTTTATTAACCCACTAACAAAGTGCTTCAGTAATATTCATTTTAGATGTTTTTTTTTTTTTTTTTTCAAAAACATTGATGCACTATTAATAAAAACTAGGACTTTTATTTTTTTTTGTATCATTTTCATCAACAATATGGTTTGATAATTTCCTCATTGCCCATGCGGAGGCTATAGATATAGATAAAAGTAATATCAATTGAAACTACAGAATGTCTACTTTTATTTATGCGCACTCACAGTAAAAACTGTTGTGCTTTTTGCAAAATAAAGAAAACTAACATGATGCATGATCTGTCATCTCTTTCTCAAAGTCCATTCTGATACTGGTTAGAAAATGAACTAACTTGGTGAATACTTATTACACAAACATGAGACATGTCTAAAGAAATGTCAGGTTTTTAAATAATGTAAGTCAAATCAACAACAAATATTCTCTGTTTATGTAATCTGTTTGAAAAGAGAAAGATGTCAGTCTTTCGCGAGTCACCTCATTATCCGCTAATGTGGCCACGCCCACAGAGAGCGCGCACTATTCAAAGGCAAATTCTGTGATCTATGCAGAGTCAACGCCCGCATCAAAAAAAAAGCATCAAGCTTAGTCAGATTCATGTACATCGTTTGAGATGCGGTGAGGAATAATTCTGAAAGAATTTACCTCAGAGGTGAAGCTCAACTTTCAATTTCATTTCGAGGATCAACATGCTCAAGCCGATGATTGTGAATGGTACTTTTTTTATTCTTAAGTTCTTTATTTTAATCGCGATACAGTGTCTGTGAATATTAAACCACTAAAAGACTGTTTAAATATGAATCCTGCATGTTCTGTATGTCTCATATATGTAAATCTCTCAAAAATACAAACATGTACATACTTGTTGCTCACATATTATTGTAGCCTAGTTTGTGCTGAATACAGTGTAATGAAACTTTTGTCATTAATATGTTTATAAGCAACTGAAAAAAGCACAAATGTCAGGGCATGTCAAAATTTCGCCAGGGCCCCAAATTAGCCTCAGACCCCAGAGGGTT
This sequence comes from Mylopharyngodon piceus, assembly GCA_039654765.1. Taxonomy (NCBI): domain Eukaryota; kingdom Metazoa; phylum Chordata; class Actinopteri; order Cypriniformes; family Xenocyprididae; genus Mylopharyngodon; species Mylopharyngodon piceus. Next base: position 6,539,882 of record CM077460.1, on the reverse strand, counting down.
AATATGTTTATAAGCAATTAAAAAGCACAAATGTCAGGGCATATCAAAACCCCCTCAGACCCCAGAGGGTTAATGTGCTTTATAAGTACTAATGAACCGCCAATCTCCTAGTAATATGCATGCTAATTAGCAACTAGTTAATAGTGAGGATTGGACTTTAAACTAAAGTGTTACCAATTTTTGTGTGTGCACAAAAAACTAACATAAGTGAAGTTTAAGGAACATATAAAAAAAAAATCCATGTCATGACCCCTTTAAACTTTTAAATACATTACATATACACATATTGCGTTACACATTACACATGCATTAAGGCAGGTGATTAATTCAAAACCCTTAGCACGTTAAAATAATTTAATGCAAATAAATTAATGAAACGCAAAATTGAGCGTCTACAATAGTGCAAGTACTTGTAACCCTGGTAGGAGGAAATTTCTTTTCTAACCCCTTAACCCGACTAATCTTCTCTGTTTGCGATCAGATCATTTTAAGCCGCCCAATTATCCAGTAGTTGAATGCATTCAAATCAGTCCCAAACAGCACTAATGTAAAGAAAACCAAGCTTATTTCATCAGAGATAGCAGAGAGAACAGTGACTCACAGCCAGTTTTCAACAAATTATTCATTCCAGTGTGTGTTTAGCTTTAAAACACAAGCTCTGTCATATTCTGTCACTGTTTCTGAAGAGTACGAGCTCTCACGCATCGCACTGTGTGAAATACAGACTGAACAGAACATCATAACATCCCATTGCTGTATGGCCAGATGATATGCAAACTATGTTTCTCGGCTGGATAAAGCAAACCAGCTTCTCGCTAGTAAAGTGATGATGGATGCGAATCGTAATTAAGGTAAAGACGATTGCAGTGACATACAGGAGTTGTACAGTAAGTACGCCTGTGTCTGTTATTAATGATAAGCAAAAAAACTGTATGTGCACACTCGATGCACTGATCGCATATTGTATTTATACACAGACACATTTCAGTACATTCATTTTGTTTCCACACACATTCACATTCAGGATAATGTTTTTATCTGTCATGTGTATGTTGCTGTGTTTAGTAATTCTGAATGGATCTGTGTACAGCAGTAGGCATATAATGCATTCAGGTCAAGGCGGTTGGTTTATTTATTTATTTATTTTTTTTTGCATCTCCATGTGGTCCTGTTCAGTATTGCAACTTGACATGTCTGAAACATAAACAAGCTCTAAACAAGCTCTTTGCAAAAACACCATACACTGAATTCAGAAATTTTTGTTCTGTGAATTATATATATATATATATATATACACACACACACATACACACATACATACATACATACATACATATATGTGTGCGTGTGTGTGTATGTATATTATATATATATATATATATATATATATATATATATATATATATATATTTGGTTACATTTGGTTATTAGGTGTCTTTTTGGAGTCTCCAAGTGTCCTTTTTTGGAAAGACACCTAAATTTACCTTGAAAAAAGCTTGCAGAAAATACAGTTTTGCGAGAGTCATCCTTCAGTCTGATAGTTTACTTTGCAGGATATAGCAAATTATGACAAAATAAACACATTAAACAAGATAAATGATGTATGCTTAATTTCACGATATGTATGCGATTAATCACAATTAATCGCACAAAAGGGTGTGATTAATCACAATTGAAAATGTTGATCTATCGACAGCCCTAGTTTTTGCTGATAGCTATCTGATCTGAACAGTTCCATTTACACTTGCGCGCTACATGCAAATTTAAAATATGCGCTGCATTTTACTTATCAGCTAATTTCAAGATCAAAGACCGCAAAAGGAGAAAGAGCGACATTAGCACTGGTAAAACCATTTAGTCTCACAACTTTTAATGAAGAAGATTTTGTCTTGATCATCTGCTACTATCAGTTTAATTTGTGTTAGTTTGGGAGGAGTAAAATTTACATATGTGATCTAAACAACCAGATGCATTTACACTTGTCCAGGTTTACCTGGAATGTGTCTCAGAGTCATACCCGACGGGTGATCCGGTGGAATAAAATTTACGTGTCGGGTGCGGTGCGGGTGCGGTGCAGGTGCGGGTCGGACGCGCGGTAGGCACGGGCGGACTGCAGGTCCAATAACCAAGACTATTCCAACTCATTTTGGTGCATTGACAGCTGCTTTCAAATGGTCCCGTGCTTATTTGTGTTTAAACTCTGTCTGAAGACCGTTAAAGGCTTATAGCACGATTTGCTGCGCTGAGCATTGTAGCCAATTGCGCTGCATCTGATTGAAAGCTAGTCAAGTCAAGTCAAGTCACCTTTATTTATATAGCGCTTTTTACAATGTAGATTGTGTCAAAGCAGCTTTACATTGATAACTGGTACATTATTTGGCTGCACAGCAGCTCTTAAAGAATAGTGTCAATGCAGGTAGATCAAAGCACTGTTGAATATCAAATGTCAAATGTCAAGTCAAATGTCAAGCTAGTGATTATATTAAAGGGAGCGCGCTTTGCTTGCTTTATGTACACTGAACAAAATTATAAATGCAACACTTGTTTTTGCCCCCATTTTTCATGAGCTGAACTCAAAGATCTAAGACTTTCTATGTACACAAAAGGCCTATTCCTCTGAAATATTGTTCACAAATCTATCTAATCTGTGTTAGTGAGCACTTCTCCTTTGCCGAGATAATCCATCCACCTCACAGGTGTGGCATATCAAGATGCTGATTAGACAGCATGATTATTGCACAGGTGTGCCTTAGGCTGGCCACAATAAAAGGCCAATCTGAAACGTGCAGTTTTACTGTATTGGGGGGGTCCGGGGGGGTCCGAAAACCAGTCAGTATCTGGTGTGACTACCATTTGCCTCACGCAGTGCAACACATCTCCTTCGCATAGAGTTGATCAGGTTGTTGATTGTGGCCTGTGGAATGTTGGTCCATTCCTCTTCAATGGATGTGCAAAGTTGCTGGATATTGGCAGGAACTGGAACACGCTGTCGTATACGCCGATCCAGAGCATCCCAAACATGCGCAATGGGTGACATGTCCGATGAGTATGCTGGCCATGCAAGAACTGGGATGTTTTCAGCTTCCAGGAATTGTGTACAGATCCTTGCAACATGGGGCCATGCATTATCATGCTGTAATATGAGGTGATGGTCGTGGATGAATGGTACAACAATGGGCCTCAGGATCTCGTCACGGTATCTCTGTGCATTCAAAATGCCATCAATAAAATGCACCTGTGTTCGTTGTCCATAACATACGCCTGCCCATACCATAACCCCACCGCCACCATGGGCCACTCAATCCACAACGTTGACATCAGCAAACCGCTCACCCACACGACACCATACACGCTGTCCTCAACAGTCCTCTGCTCCTTTGGATCGATTTCTCCTGTCTGCCTCGCTGCTCAGAGTGGTTTGCGTCTGTAACTCTGTATAGCCTTGTTTTGAATCTCTTACTTTCATTCATTGTTGCTTATATTATCATTACCATATATCTAATATTGCCTACCACATTAATCTGACGTCGCTAGCTTTTAATCTTTTAATCTAAATCGCTATTACAACGCGTTTGCATCTCGCTAGCTTGTTAACCTGTCATCAGTCTCTCGCGCGCTCCTTTTTCCTTTTCTACGCGTTCATCAAACAGCTGTGGTAAGTCGGATCAGGCTACAAAAACGGTGAGTCATGTCATCCTCTCCCGGTATTGTATCGTGTTCTGTTTGTCACATGTTCAGCATAGCTTTCTCTGTCAGCGACGAGGGATTTACATGTCATAAATATAGGGAAATAGTCAGGCTGACAGAGAAAATCTCAGAATTAGAGACACACATCCAAACCTTAATCGAGGATAGTAAGAATGCAAGGGCTTCAGATACTGTTTTGGATGCAACTAGCTTAGTGAACTCTGTACATTGTTCGGTTCCGGCTGTAGAGCCCGCGCAGCAGGGCAATTGGGTAACGGTGAGGCGGCCTAGCCACGGAAAACACCACTCTTCCGTTCCAATAAGAACATCAAACAGGTTCTCCCCACTCAGTGACGCACCCACTGAGAATCCTGTTGAAAGTGCCCTAGTTATTAGCGATTCTATTACACGGAACATGAAAATAGAGACACCAGCCACCATAGTCACATGTTTGCCGGGAGCCAGAGCACCTGACATCAAAGCAAATTTAAAAGTGCTGGCTAATGCTAATCGTAAATACTCTAAGATTATTATTCACGTCGGCACTAATGATGTTCGACTTCGTCAGTTGGAGATCACTAAAATTAACATTAAAGAGGTGTGTGAACTCGCAAGTACAATGTCAGAAAAAGTAATTTGCTCTGGTCCCCTTCCTGTTCGTCGGAGTGATGAGATAGTTAGCAGATCATCATCACTCAATGGCTGGCTGTCTAAGTGGTGTCCGCAGAATAATATAGGTTTCATAGACAATTGGAAAAGTTTTTGGGGCAGACCTGACCTGTTGAAAAGAGATGGTATTCATCCCTCCCGGGATGGTGCTGCTCTTCTCTAGTAATATGGCACATAGTCTTAGAGCTGAAACATGACAAACTACGGCCCAGGTCAGGAAGCAGACAGACTGGCTAAACCGACCGTCTGCTAGCTGCCTCACGTTACAGAAGTCAGATAATTCCTAACACATAGAAACTCTTACACCTAGATATTATCACACAGAGACTGTGTCTATACCCCGAACTAGTAAAAACAAAAAACTTCCAAACCCATTTAAGGGTAAAAATTTAATTGATGTTTAACAAATAAAAAATAGAGATAATACTGATAAACAAATGATAAAGCTTGGGTTGTTAAATATTAGATCCCTTTCTTCAAAAGCACTTATTGTAAATGATATTATCACAGACAATAATCTAGATTTGCTGTGTTTGACAGAAACTTGGCTAAAACCGGACGATTACATTACTTTAAATGAGTCTAGGCCTCAAGGTTACGATTATCGACACAATCCTCGTCAGAAAGGCAAAGGGGGAGGTGTTGCTGTAATTTATAGTAATATTTACAGTATTAGTCAAAAGTCTTTCAAATATAATTCCTTCGAAGTGATGGTACTTTATGTAACGTTATGTAAGTTGACATTTGTGCTGGCTACTGTATACAGGCCACCAGGATACCATACAGACTTTATGAAAGAATTTGCTGATTTTCTAGCGGAGTTAGTACTAGCTGCAGATAAAGTCCTTGTTGTTGGTGATTTTAATATCCATGTAGATAATGAAAAAGACGCATTGGGATTGGCATTTACAGACATTCTAAACTCTATTGGAGTTCGACAACACGTGTCAGGACCCACTCATTGTCGTAATCATACTATAGATCTAATATTGTTCACATGGAATCGATATTGATGCTATTGAAATTCTGCCGTGAGTGACGACATCTCAGACCATTATCTAGTCACGTGTATACTACATTTAGTCAAGGCTGCAAAACTGCCTCTCTGCCATAAATATGGTAGAACCATCACTTCTACCACTAAAGATCGCTTTATAAATAATCTTCCTGATCAGTTTCATCAACTTAGCATACCAGACAGCTTAGAAGACCTCGATGTTGCAACAGAAACTATCGCCTCTGTCTTTTCCAGCACATTAGACTCAGATGCTCCTTTGCGCTTAAAAAAGATTAAGGAAATTAATCCAACGCCGTGGTACAACGAGCACACTCGGGCCCTAAAGGGAGCAGCCAGAAAAATGGAGTGCAGATGGAAGAAAACAAAACTAGAAGTTTTTCGCATTTCGTGGAGAGAGAGAATGATTGAGTACAGAAAGGCCTTAAAAAATGCTAGATCGGCCTATTTTTCAAATCTTTTAGAAGAAAATAAACACAACCCTAGGTATTTATTTGATACAGTGGCTAAATTAACAAGAAATAAAGCTTCAACTTCTGATGTTTCCAAACAGCATAGCAGTAATGACTTTATGAACTTCTTTACTTGCAAGATTGACAATATTAGAGAGAAAATTATAACCATGCAACCGTCTACTACAGTATCGCGTCAGACAGTGCATTGTAGTGTCCCTGAGGAAAAATTCAATTCATTCACTGCTTTAGGAGAGGAAGAATTGTCTAAACTTGTTAAATCATCAAAATCAACAACATGTATGTTAGACCCTATACCGACTAAGCTATTGAAAGAGATGCTTCCAGAGGTCATAGATCCTCTTCTTAATATCGTTAATTCATCTTTATCACTAGGATACGTACCAAAAAGTTTTAAGCTGGCTATTATTAAACTACTTATTAAAAAACCACAACTTGATCCTAGAGAATTAGTCAATTACAGGCCGATCTCAAATCTCACTTTTCTGTCAAAAATACTAGAAAAGGCAGTATCATCACAACTGTGTTCCTTCTTAGAAAGAAATGGTATCTGTGAGGATTTCCAGTCAGGATTTAGACCGTACCATAGTACTGAGACTGCTCTCATTAGAGTTACTAATGATTTGCTCTTATCATCAGATCGTGGTTGTATCTCTCTATTAGTGTTACTGGATCTTAGTGCTGCATTTGACACTATCGATCACAACACTCTTTTAAATAGACTCGAAAATTATGTTGGCATTAGTGAAATTGCATTGTCATGGTTCAAATCATACTTATCTGACCGTTATCAGTTTGTAGTAGTAAACGAAGAGATGTCATATCGATCACAAGTTCAATATGGAGTACCGCAAGGCTCAGTATTAGGACCATTGCTTTTCACTCTGTACATGCTACCCTTGGGAGATATCATTAGGAAGCATGGCGTTAGTTTTCACTGTTATGCTGATGATACTCAGCTCTATATTTCTTTGCACCCTGACGAAACTTACCAATTCACAAAATTAACGGAATGCATAGCTGATATAAAAAATTGGATGACAAGTAATTTCCTACTACTAAATTCAGAAAAAACAGATTCTAATTTTTGGACCAAAATCTTCTTCACGTAATAACCTAGAATACTGTCTAACACTTGATGGCTGCTCTGTCAAGTCTTCGTCGTCAGTTAGGAACCTGGGTGTGCTCTTTGATACCAATCTTTCATTTGAAGGCCATGTTTCTAGCATCTGTAAAACCGCATTCTTCCATCTTAAAAATATATCTAAACTACGACATATGCTCTCAATTAAAAATGTTAGTTAGTTCATGCGTTCATGACCTCAAGGCTAGATTACTGTAACGCTCTACTGGGTGGTTGTTCCGCTCGTTTGATAAATAAACTACAGCTCGTACAAAATGCAGCAGCTAGAGTTCTTACTAGAACTAGAAAGTATGACCATATTAGCCCAGTTCTGTCAGCACTGCATTGGCTTCCTGTTAAACATCGTATAGATTTTAAAATCTTGCTAATTACCTACAAAGCACTAAATGGTTTAGCTCCCCAGTACCTGAGCAAGCTCTTAAAGCATTATAGTCCTTCACGTCTATTGCGATCTCAGAATTCAGGCCAATTGATAATACCTAGAATATCAAAATCAACTGCAGGCGGTAGATCCTTCTCCTATTTGGCACCTAAACTCTGGAACAATCTTCCTAGCATTGTTCAGGAAGCAGACACACTCTGTCAGTTTAAATCTAGACTAAAAACGCATCTCTTTAACCTGGCATACACAACACATTATCAATTTATACTTTCAAATCCGTTAAAGGATTGTTTGGCTGCATAAATTAGGTCAGCCGGAACCGGGAACACTTCCTATAACACTAGATGGACTCGTTACATCAGAAGAAGAATGGCATCTACGCTAATATTAGTCTCTCTGTTTATCCCGAGGTTTACCGTAGTCAACCGGATCCGTCCGTATCCAGGTGAGATCGAGGACCTGCACCTTGACACGACCACAACGCAGCCCTGAAGTATCAGCAGAGATTGAGTCAACTAGATCATCCACTGTGAAGGCCTCATCGACACGACAGCCAGTGGCACAGCTCCTCAACAAACCGTCCATACCGGCGTGATGAATACGATCGTCAACTGGATGGAACTGGAATAAATACTTTGAATGTTGCGATCCCATCGGACTTATGATAGCTATCTGAATCGTAACAAAGCACTGTTCGCCAGAGGAGAACTGGCCCCCCGACTAAGCCTGGTTTCTCCCAAGGTTTTTTTCTCCATTTTAACACCTGTCTGCCAGTTTGGGTTCCTTGCCGCTGTCGCCTTTGGCTTGCTTAGTTGGGGGCACTTGACATTTGACTTGACATTTGATATTCAACAGTGCTTTGATCTGCCTGCATTGACACCATTTTCTTTAAGACCTGCTATGCAGCCAAAATTATATACCAGTTATCACTGTAAAGCTGCTTTGACACAATCTGCATTGTAAAAAGCGCTATATAAATAAAGGTGACTTGACTTGACGCTGTCTGCCCTGTACAGTGAAAACCGGGATTCATCTGTGAAGAGAACACCTCTCCAAAGTGCCAGACGCCATCAAATGTGAGCAGTTGCCCACTCAAATCGGTTACGACAACGAACTGCAGTCAGGTCGAGACCCCGATGAGGACGACGAACATGCAGATGAGCTTCCCTGAGACAGTTTCTGACATTTTGTGCAGAAATTCTTTGGTTATGCAAACCGATTGTTGCAGCAGCTGTCCGGGTGGCTGGTCTCAGACGATCTTGGAGGTGAAGATGCTGGATGTGGAGGTCCTGGGCTGGTGTGGTTACACGTGGTCTGCGGTTGTGAGGCCGGTTGGATGTACTGCCAAATTCTCTGAAACGCCTTTGGAGACAGCTTATGGTAGAGAAATGAACATTCAATTCATGGGCAACAGCTCTGGTGGACATTCTTGCAGTCAGCATGGCAATTGCACGCTCCCTCAAAACTTGCGACATCTGTGGTATTGTGCTGTGTGATAAAACTGCACATTTTAGAGTGGCCTTTTATTGTGGCCAGCCTAAGGCACACCTGTGCAATAATCATGCTGTCTAATCAGCATCTTGATATGCCACACCTGTGAGGTGGATGGATTATCTCGGCAAAGGAGAAGTGCTCACTAACACAGATTTAGACAGATTTGTGAACAATATTTGAGAGAAATAGGCCTTTTGTGTACATAGAAAAAGTCTTAGATCTTTGAGTTCAGCTCATGAAAAATGGGGGCAAAATCAAAAGTGTTGCATTTATAATTTTGTTCAGTGTATTTACTATAGGCTATTCACAATTTGAATAAAGGTTTTAGAATAGTTTTCGCGCTGCTACAAAGAGGACCATGGCCAGGTAAACACTGAGTTTCAGAAGAGACAACCGCGTTTAAATGCCGAGTGAATCTGATAAAATATTTACTAGCTTTAAGTTTACAGTTAAATAGGCCTACTAAAACATTCTTTGTTCTATTATTTTACTTGTATTCTTTAATGCAATGTTTAATTGAATGCAGCGACATAGAATGCCTAATGTCGGTTTGATTGCTTGTGTTAGGCTGCATGAGAAAATGATTTTTGTCTAGCTCACGTAGGAGATTTAATGCGAATGCGGGTCGGGTCACGTTTTTTATGTCAAACGGGTCGGGTCAGGTACGGGCTAAAATTAGTATTTCTGTCGGATATCGGGTCAGGTGTGCTGTTAATAACTGCGGATTTATCAAACAGGACCCGTGCAGGACTCTGATGTGTCTCAGACCACCACCTGAAGTGGTTTGAGTGATCAATCTGTTTAAAGCATTTTGGAGGGCATTTACACCTGGTCTTTTCACGATCGGATAGCAATTTCGATCAGAGAAAATGCATGAAGAGGTCAGGTGTAAACAAGGCCCTAAATGTAAGCAAAAATATGGTGTAACATAAATCAGTGTTTATTAGAACTGCAGAATACACACAAATCTCTGCATTAATCAAACAAACAAACAAATAAATAAATAAATAAATAAATAAATAAACACGTGTTTGTTTGGGAGTTGAACCTGCGTCATTGATGCAGTTGGCCAACTTTCTACCACTCGACAACAAATGAACTTTCCGTGGAATGGCCAGAAGTTACCTTTTCCAGCAGTACCCAGCGAGAGAGAAGCGCTCAGCGCTCAATAAACAGTGGCATCATGCACCTGCTACACAGAATCTCTAGCCTGCGCTGAATTTGGCCGATCTGCAAAATTACAAAACTCCTAGGTTTTGTTAATTTTTTTTCTTTTTTTTTTCTTTTTCAATTCCTATTTTGTTGTTGTTGTATTTAATTTATGACAGATTCCCCCAACCACTCAATCGCCAAAACTCATTCTGTACGAATCACAAATTACATATTTTGGCTTCAAACAGCTTTTGTATTCCTCATTTGATATCAAATCACACAGGGAATTCAAACAATGAACTCTATATGCAAACCTGCAATGTCCCTAGACTTTATGTAGGTCTACGTTGAAAATACGTAGGCCAATTACAGTGCTCTGCACATGACATGCGGAGAAAAATATATCAACTCACAAGCATGTTTTAATAACCATTTGTTTTAGTTGAAACATGAGGACGTTTTATTAATTCTTCCCTGAGTTTTAGGTTTTTTTTTTTTTTTTTTAGTTAAATCATGGGGACGAATCAATACAATGTTCTCACTTTTTATGTGGTTGTGCAGAAGTGAAAATAAATGTGATTAATGTGTAACGAGGAAAACAAGCTTTAGGAAAGGGTCTATGTGTCTATGTAGTTATGAATTGGTTAAGTAATCTTCAACACAAATCTACACTGATAAAAACATCCTCTCTCTCAAACGGGATGTTATAAGATATTAAACAGGAAATCGTATGCCCTAAAAAGAGCACTCAGACATTTTTATAAAAGCATTTGATTACACGCAAGCTTTACCTCTGTGTGTGTGTGTGTGTGTGTGTGTGTGTGTGTGTGTGTGTGTGTGCGCGTGCATGTGTGCATTATATAAGGTACTTGCTTGCCAGACATCGTGAGAGACAGAACCGTGTGGGGGACTCCCTGCGTGGGGATCCTTCTGCATTAACGTCATTATGGAACACAGTTGTGAATTGTGAATTTCCTTTCCAAATCTGCTGGGGACACTTGATATTCAACAATGTTTTTGATCTGCCTGCATTGACACCATTGTATGCAAAATGAACTGAGCTGGACGATGACATCACTGTTTTCTCCAGAGCTGATGAAAAATGAATTAACTAAATTAATAACCATTGATTTTTACAAAGGAATGAATCAATACTGAATTTACTTAAGCTGGACAATAACACCATTTTCTTCTATATAAATAAAGGTGACTTGACTTGACTCCTCAGTTCCTGTTGCATTATGGAATATTGAAGTGTCCCCTAGTCAGATGCAGCAGAAGTATGTCGTTTGGGCTTTATTTGCTTACTGTACTAAGTACGTTGACATTCTACTAGGGCTGTCCCCTAATAGTCGACTAACCGTTAGTCAACGAGAAGAAGCTTAGTTGACCAACATTTTGTTAGTCGCTTAGTCGCAGGGAAAAAAAAAAACACACAGGAAGTGGCAAAGTCACGCAGTCTGTGACGGACAGATCATTAACAGCTGGTCTATGTGTTTAAAAAAAAAACGGGCAGGACATCCAAATGCTCGCCTATCATTAATCGACCTTATCATCTGAAACATGTACGTAGTAGCAACTTTACATGGCTGCTTAACGTTAACCTAGAAAAATGTGGGCTATTCAAGTGTTTGTGCAGAGTGTGAAAGCTGAATAGAAGCGCTCTTACTGAATGACAGCTAACATGGAGGTGCTTTATGTGTGCGCTTGAATGCCGATTAGGCTAGGTAGGCATTAAAGGCTCTTTATTATGATTTATATGGTTTATTAAAAACATGCGATTAGTCGACTAATCGCTTAAAATGAATAACTACTAGTCGACCAGAAAATTCTTTATTCAAAGAAGCCCTACATTCTACTCATTTGACATACTTCTTTTGGCATAATGTATAGCAGGGAAGCATTCATATTTGGAATCCTGAAACCATTTCTCTTTTATATTTATTTTTTTAAGCAAGATGCGATGAATTGTGGTGCATGCTGCAGCCTGAAAACCCACACTGTCTACTGTACTCATCACTCTATGAGCTAAAATAATCTCATTTCTCTTCCTTCGTTTCTCCCCTTTTAACCCTCTTTACTGAGAGGTATTCACTTTCGAATTACCCATAATTCAAGAAGCAGCAGTGGAGACTGGAGAAGCAGTCAGCAACAGAAGGGAACATCAGCGTGTAAGTGTATTTTCTTCTTTTCTCATTTGATTTTCACACAGTTGTCAATGCTAGGAAACATTGTTTTGTTTACTGTGTTTACTGTGGTAACAAGTGCCGTGCAGCTTTTCAGTTTCACTAAGCCAGCATAGCCCTTTTGTTTTGTTAAATAGTAAGGCGTGTCCTGCTGAATTCAATAATGAGATATCAGACGGGTATATAATTGGTTAGTATGCCGCAGAAGCCCTCATCGTGTGAAGACTGAAGAGTGTAAAGACCAGTGAATCTACCTATACGAGTAACAGAGCAAGGACACCGACAAGCCTCTTGATGAGTATTGCTTTTTTCCCCCTTCCTCTTTTCAGCTTGTTCTCATCTGTTTGTTTTTGTGACCTGTCTTCACTATGTGTTTCCAAATCCCTACTATTACTAAGACTCATAAATCACACATTAATTTATTTTCCTATTGGTCTCTGGAATTGTCAGTCTGCTGTAAACAAAGCAGACTTCATTACATATATTTCTAGTCATTCAGGTCTCAACCTCATGGCTCTGTCTGAGACCTGGATCAGACCAGATGACACTGCCACACCTGCAGCCCTCTCCACTAATTTCACACACTGGGTTGGTTGGGGGTACTGGTCTGCTCATCTCCATTGAGTGGAAATGTAATCATTTACCATCTCTTTGTGACAATAGTTCCCTTGAATCGCAAGCAATTACCTACCCTAATAAAATCCATTTTATTGGAGGAGTTGGATGTGTTACTCTCATCCTTCCCTGAGGATGGTACTCCTCTGGTAGTACTTGGAGACTTCAACATCCACCAAGAAAAACCTCAGGCTGCTGACTTCCTTGCTCTGCTTGCCTCTTTTGACCTCAAGGGAGTGTTTACTGCGACTACTAACAAATCAGGTAACCTACTGGACCTAATTTACTTGTGCTACTGCTCTGCTGATCATACACTGGTTACTGACTCTCTATCGCTTTTCAAACTTCTTAGTCCTCCTCCTCCCCCTGATAGCTGATAACTTTGCCACATTCTTCATAAATAAAACAACAACCATCAGTGGTCAATTTTCTAACACCACAAACTGACACATACATCTTAACAGCAAACACACACATTCTTCCCTCCTTCTCTCCACACTCGGAGGCAAAAGTCTCCAAACTCATCCTTTCCAATCACCCTACTACCTGTCCGCTTGATCCTATCCACACTCATCTCCTTCAAGCCACTTTTTCTTCAGTTGTACCTACACTCACTCACATCATCAACACCTCTCTTCACACTGGTACATTTCCCATGCCATTTAATCAGGATCGGATAACTCTAAATGCAGTACAGATCGGTATCCCTTCTTCCATTCATTGCTAAGACACTTGAACGAGTCGTGTTCAACTAAGTTTCCACCTTTCTTATACAGAACAATCTCCTGGACAACAATCAGTCTGGTTTCAAAAGTGGCTACTCAACTGAGACTGCCCTGCTCTCGGTTATTGAAGCTCTGAGACTGGCAAAAGCAGCTTCCAAATCGCCAGTACTCATCTGGCTGGATCTGTCTGCTGCTTTTGACACAGTTAACCACCAGATCCTCCTGTCAACCCTCATGACAAAAGGGCATCTCAGGAACTGCACTCCAACAGTTCAAGTCTTACCTCACAGGTAGGTCCTTCAGGGTGTCGTGGTGGGGTCAGGTGTCTAAGTCGCAACATCTAGCTACTGGGGTGCCTCAGGCTCAGTGCTTGGACCACTTCTCTTCTCCATCTACATGTCATCACTGGGACCTGTCATTCAGAAACATGTTTTTTTTTTTTTTTCCTATCACTGCTATGCTGACACACAACTCTAACTCTCATTCCAGCCAGATGATCCAATGGTAGCTGCTTGCATCTCAGCCTGCCTGACAGACATTTCTTGCTGGATGAAGGACCACCACCTTTCAACCCAACCTTGTGAAGACACAACTGTTTGTGGTCTCAGCCAACCCAACACTTCATCACAACTTCATTCACTCAGCTGGGTTCGCCAACCATAACTCTATCCAGGACAGCCAGGAACCTTGGAGCTGTGATTGATAATCAGTTAAACTTCACAGACCACATTGCTAGAACTGCCCGGTCCTGCAGATTTGCCTTATACAACATTAGAAAGATCAGGCCCTTCCTATCAGAGCATTCTACACAACTCCTTGTCCAAGCTCTTGTTTTATCCAGACTGGACTACTGTAATTCTCTCTCGGCAGGCCTTCCAGCATGCACTGTCCAACCTCTGCAACTGATCCAGCGCACGTCACACCTCTCTTCATCAATTTGCACTGGTTGCCAATTGCTGCTTGCATCAAATTCAAGGCACTGATGTTTGCCTATAGAACAACCACTGGCTCTGCACCCCTTATCTAAAGTCACTACTTAAGACTTACGTGGCCTCCAGAAGCCTGCGTTCTACAAGTGAACGGCACCTTGTGGTGACATCCCAAAGAGGCACAAAATCACTTTCACGGACCTTTACCTTGACTGTTCCATGCTGGTGGAATGACCTGCCTAACTCAACTCGAGCTGCTGAGTCTTTAGCCATTTTAAAGAAACGGCTAAAAATGCAACACTTTCTTCAACACTTGACCTATTAATACTGACACTTACTATTCTATTCTATTCATTTACTTTTTATTTATAAAAAAAACAACAACAAAAAAAAAACACCTTGCTACGTGTACTACGTGCTAGACTAACTGCGATTACTCACTTGCTAAATTAAAGCATCCGCTAAATTATTATACCATAATCACTCCACTTAAGTTCAGCAGTTTGAATGTTTGAATTCAGAAAGAGAAAGAGAATATATATATATATATATATATATATAGAGAGAGAGAGAGAGAGAGAGAGAGATGATAGATAGATCAAAATGTTCATAATTCAAATTTTCACTATTACGCTGATGATACAGTTACATATAGTATAGTATCCACACCCAATCTGTCTCTCTCTCTCAGTTACAGCTTGCTTTTAATATTGTTCAGCATAACTTATTTGAACTAAAACTAGATTTAAATGCTGATAAAACAAAATTAATGTTGTTTTCTAAATCAAAATCAATCCCTCATGATCTTCTTTCCATTACTACTCCCCAAGGTTCGGAGATTGAGTTTGTGTATACTGTAGGTATCTTGGGATTTTAATAGATGACGCTCTCCTTTGGCCCTCATGTTCAGCAACTGGTGAAAAGACTGAAAGTGATATATATATATATATATATATATATATAGCATCACAGCAGTAATATATATATATGAATGACAAACTGTTTCACCCCTGATGTTAGATTTCCATCCATCCTTTTATTTTCAAAGAGGGATGTCTGATCCACAACACTGCCTTTAAACAATTCTTTACCTGTACTCTTTAAAGCACATACACAACAACTTCTCAGCACAAATCTTCTCAGCACATACGCACCCTCTCATAACAGTTTACGAACTTGCCTATGGGTCTCTCACTCTGATTGTGGCTGTGAAATACTAACTGAGGGACAAACTATCGCTGGAAGGGGGAGTAAAAACAGGAGAAGAGACAACCCTACAGCAAACCTAAAAATCCTATCAAATATTCATTCTGCAGAGAAAAAAAAAGTGAGGCAGATGAAGCAAACCAATCTAAACATCATCCCTGAGCAAACAAAAGTGTTTTCTGAATTTAGGGCAGTCTTAATTCTCTCTGACCCTTCAGAGACAGATGCTTAGTTCCTGCTCAGGGAACGCTGTACTCAAACCAAAAGGCATTTTTATTTGCAATTTGCAAATATCTGCAAATGGTGTCCAGCCATGAGTCTGTCTTTCTTTCTCTTAAGTGAATGACCTCTCTTCCTCTGACTTTGTATGTCAGCAATATATTTGAGAATTCTGCAATCGATTTATGGAGAACATGCCAACTCTATGACTGTCTGTCAATGAGTGAGTTCAACGAAAACCTGCAATTGGTTCTAATGGTTGTTTTGCTATTCTGAGAGAACAGGGGATTGAGCTTTTGTTTTTTATGATTGACAGGTCAGAGAATTGGAGGAAATGGTGCAATTGTGATATAATTTTTCAAAAACATTGCACTATTATTACAGGAATAGTTCACCCAAAAATTAAAATTCTGTCATCATTTGCACATCCTTCATTTCAAACCAATAAGATCTTCTTCAGGGAACACAAAAGTAGATGTTTAACAGGAAGCTGCTTTTTTTCCATTTAGTTAAAGTAGATGGTGATTCACAAAATAACAGACACTTGTTCTTGCATGTCTTGCTTTATGTGCCAGGTTTCAATGTGTGCAAAAATATGAACATTTATAAACTTTGGTGGAGTGGAAGATAAATAAGGAGCATATTACAAACGTTAACTGACTGTAAAGAAAGAGAGAACTTCTGTTGCATGCTCTTGATTGCTGATCGTTCACTCAGCACATATGCGTCATTTGAATTAAAACTCAATTGTACGTGCAAGTAAAAGCATAAACTGTTACATGACTTATGTATAACGAGTGGTTACCTACATTATTAAAGGAAGGCGGTACAGTAATCACATGACATTTTCAAGTTTTCTGTGTGCAAACATCCAAAGCGAGCCCTGCTGGAGCAGCTCTAAATATTTACTGTGCTATTAAATTAAAGATAAAATATGATAGAGCAATAATATGAACAGTGAACATCACAAAAAAATATCTATTTGCTATGCCAACTAATTTAATTAATATTCTTTTTGTTTCTCTGCCCAATATTTTCAAAAATTAAAAATTCAATGAAAATACAGGTATGGGAACTCGATATCGGCAAGTACTAAAAATAAAAAAATCGTATCAGATTCGTTCTGAAAAAAAAACCAAAAAAAAAACAAAGCTTCAGTAGATTTGGATAATTGTCATGATTATGGTCTTGTGTTTTTCTGTCTTGTGTTTAAGTACTTTTATATTAAAGTGTTTTTCAGTTTCCATTGTTTCTGTGTTCACTTCCTGTGTTTAGTTCCTTTTGTCTTTGCTGCCTTATTAGTTTCTACAGTTACCCTTGTTTGTTGCCATAGATACCATTGTTTGTTCCCATAGCAACTAATCACCTTCACCTGTCCTTTGTTAGCCCTTGTTATAAATATAAATGTGTATAAATAGCCCTAGTGTTTCCTGTGTTCTCTGTCGAGTCTTGCCCTACATGGCTGTATGTTTTGGAGTGGTCATTTTGTTCCCTGGTTCTCTGGTCTTCACATTGAATTTATTGGTGTTATTCTAACAGTAAAACTCACTGCGTATGGATCCATCTCTCCCTTGTTTTTGAGTTGACCCTGAGTTACAACTATAGTACACAAATTGTATGACCACTTTTATGATACTGTCCCTTTTTAAGCTTGACAGACAGAATCAGCAACCACTTTCACTTATTGGAAAAGTGCAGCTTGAGCATGTTTTTAAACATTTTTCTCAGATATAAATAACACATTGAATTTACATTGGACCATGATGGTGTGTGCACGAATGAGTGTTTGTGCGTGTGATTGTGCATGTGTAATATCACACACCTCCAGCTCCTGCTCCCTCTGCAATGCAAACTGTTTAAATGACTTGACAATGATCCCTGCGTTAGAGCAGTCATATACAAAGATGGAGGGACTTCCCATCCACGTCTGTAGGTCATAGATGGAGAGAGGGATGTACTGGGTGTAGTTCTGAGAGAGAGAGAGAGAGAGAGAGAGAGAGAGAGAGAGAGAGAGATTATTTCTGACAACTAGACTCCAAAACAAGTTTGAGTGCAAAACAAATTCACTTTAAAAACTTCAGTAAGTACAAGAGTAACCAAACTACTGCTAATGACTGCTATGTGGTGTGTGGAGAGACTAAAAAAAAAAAAAAAAAAAAAAATATATATATATATATATATATATATAATAATAATAATAATAATAATAATTATATATTTATATATATATATATATATATATATATATATATATATATATACACACACACTCACTAAAATGAGAATGATGGATGAGACTTCCATTTTTCCTGATACTTTTTGCCTTACCTTATTGAAGACCCAAATCTCTCCATTGACGGTGGGTCGAGGCACCCCATGGCCATTATAATGAAAGAGAACACGTTCCTCTTTGGCATTTCTCCGTAGTGAGGTACACAACTTCTTCACCTCATCAACTGTAGGGTCCAAACTCTGCTTATAGCGGGCCTGAAAGAGAGAGGATATTAGATGACAATGACAACCAGAAAGAGCATTATTAAATCAGAATGTGTCAGCACGGATCTCAAAACATCTGAGAACTCTACGTATAATACAAAATGTAAATTAAAACAGATTGAAATTAATCAACCCTTACAAATAAATCTACTTTAAAGGGGACCTATTATGCCCCTTTTCACAAGATGTAATATAAGTCTCTGGTGTCCCCAGAATGTGTCTGTGAAGTTTCAGCTCAAAATACCCCACAGATCATTTATTATAGATTGTCAAATCTGCCCCTATTTGGGTGTGAGCAAAAACATTTTTGTGTGTTGTTTTTGTGTGTGTCCCTTTAAATGCAAATGAGCTGCTGCTCCCAGCCCCTTTTCCAGAAGAGGGCAGAGCTTTTATAGCTTGCGCTTTGGTTGCTCAACAACTACTAACCTGGAGAATCTCACGTAGCCAAAATGACAATTGTCAGTAACGGTGTTCAGCCTTACATTGTTCAAAACAGAGTTGGACACTGATTGGGGAAACTCAGGAAGAAGTTACAACTTTTAGAATGCAACTGGACATTCCTGAATGTTGCTGCTGTGGAGTTGATTCAACTCATCGACAAGCACGTGCCGTCATGTTAATCTTTTGTGCAAATTCAGCATTAAATTGACCCTCGTTTCTGAAGCAGTCAGGCGTAAAATGACATCATGGCAACAACACTCTACTACAACAACTCTTCTCTAAAGCAGCCCAACATGGCCTCACCCTCTTTGTTGCATGATCCCGGGGGCAGGGTTTATGTACATTTTGGGGTTTGTGATGTCACCAATATGGGTAAAAGCTCGATGTAGTCCCTACCAGCCGTTTGTTCTAGTCCTTAAAAAGCGATTTCTGTAAAAGAAAATATCTCCCTTTGCATTGAACTTTGAGCGTTGTAACTTTGCAGATGTTGTTTATGCTCAAACAGCAAAATAACACACTAACTAAAGTTAAAAAAGTGAAATCTTAATCAAGGCCCCATTTAAAATCGACAGTGAAAAGTATCTTCTAGAGCCAGTGAAATGAATCTATGCGCTAAAAAAACAAACTAACAATATTCCTGCCGTGAGCCACTTCATAAAGTGGTGGGGACAAAATTGGCCATGGCAAAAAAAAATGATCACCATAAATGCATACATCAACCTGCACTATAGACATAGGCTATGGAAATCCCCATTTGAGTCAAAAAACAGTTCATGTCTTGCAAGAAATATCCTACCACTTAAAACAAGCTCACTAAAATCTCCCATCTGGGCACAGTAGACAGACACATGATGAGACAGGCCGGCAGTAATAGCCATCTACTTCTAGATGATTAGATGGAGAAGAGAGAAGGTCAGAAAATATGGGTTTGAATATTGACAGAATGAGTTTCCCGGCTGAACGACTGAGTTTGTATCAGAGCTTTAATAATACATTCAGAGCTATCTTTTCTCGCCATCCATGGCTGTTTATGCTGCTGAGAGTGTGTGTGTGTTAACAGAGTTTAGATAATAAGAAGAGAAGAGTCTTTCGAGTGAATGTGAATCAGGACAGAAAACAGTTAAAACTAAAGGCTGAAAAAACAAATAAATATATGACCATTATTCACTGATATAAGCAGATCTCTTTATCAGAATTTTATATTACATTTTATGCTTTCTTTTATAATTTTGCCCCAAAACAATTATTTAATATGAAGTTTATGCTTCACTGGTATGGCTCACAATCTCAGCATAACAAGCTTCATAATAATGTAATAAAACAATGGAAATCTGATAACCACAGAGGAGGCAAGAAACATATCTGTAATGATGCAGTGTGAAACATGCCTCATTTTTTCACTGTCCTCTCCAGCTGGTATAAGTATGTGTAATGCGTGTGTGGTATTGCATAACTCTTGATTGAGTTAGAGGATGGTGTTTGGGAGAGTGTGAATAAATTGTGTTTAGAGCTGTTTATAACAGCCTCATATCCCCGACATGCACTACAGGTCAGTGTATGTGTCTGTGTAGATTTTTGCCTACGCTGTGAGGATCAAATGCCTCCACAAGGACAGCAAATCGTCTAAATCACCTACATTGTTGGGACCAGTGAGAAACACAGTCCTACAATAATGACCATGAGAGGACAAAAGTATGTTTGAGTTAATGTCTTATAAAGACATTACAAATGTGGACCTCAGACCAGTTGCATTAAAGGGGATCTATTATGCCCCTTTTCACAAGATGTAATATAAGTCTCTGAATCTGTGAAGTGAAGTGACATGACGTGACGTGTGGCCAATTTCACTGCATTTCACCCATCCAAGTGCACACACACAGCAGTGAGTATTGTACACACTCCGTGAAGACACACCAGGAGCAGTGGGCAGGCGTAACAAGTCCGACTCTAACCATTAGGCCACAACTGCCCCATGAAAACGTTAAGGTTTTTTCAGCTCAAAATACCCCACAGATCATTTATTATAGCTTTTCAAATTTGCCCCTATTTAGGTGTGAGCAAAAACACACCATTTTTGTGTGTGTCCCTTTGAATGCAAATGAGCTGCTGCTCCCAGCCCCCTTTCCAGAAGAGGGCAGAGCTTTAACAGCCCACGCTTCAGATACTCAACAACAACAAAACTGGAGCATCTCACACAGCCAAAATGTCAGAAATTGTCAGTAGTGGTATTTAACCTTACATGTTCAAACCGGACAGTGATGGACAGACTCAGGAAGAAGTTACAGCTTTTAGAATGCAACTGGACGTTTCTGAATTGTTAGTGGATACATTTATGTAGTTGTTGTGGAGTTAACACTCAGGGGTCGGCCGTTGCGCCGGCGATACCACCTCGGTTTTATTCTTACCAGTGCGAGACTCAAAAGAGACTCAAAATACTCCGTCAATTTTGGACATACAATTAAGAGTTATACACCACTCTAATCTGTGAAATGTCTTCTTTTATTTGTGTACACTCAGAGTAAAAACAAAATGTTGTGCTTTGTGCAAAATAAAGAAAACTAACATGATGCGTGATCTGTCGTCTCTGAATGAAGACCATTCTGATAGTTCTCAGAAAATGAACTAACTTAGTGAATACTAATCACACAAACATGAGACATATGTCTAAAGAAACATTGAAATGTCAGGTTTTAAATCATGTAAGTCAAATCGAAAACAAATATTCTCTGTTTATGTAATCTGTCTGAAAAGAGAGAGATGTCAGTCGTTCGCAAGTCATCTCATTATCCGCTAATGCGGCCGCGGCCACGCCCACAGACCGCACGCAGCTTTCAAACGCAAATTCTGAGGCGATCAATGCAACAGAGTGAACGCCCGCATCAGCTCGGAAAAAATGTATCAAGCTTAGTCAGATTCATGTACATTTCACCGTTTTGAGATGCGGTGAGGAATAATTCTAAAAGGATTTACCTCAAGGAAGAGCATGACTGGATTCAATTCCATTTCGAGGATCAACTAGATCAAGCCGAGGATTGTGAATGGTAAGTTTTTTATTCCTAAATTCTTTATTCTAATCGCTCAATATTAAGCCACAAAAAAGCCGCATTAAATATGAATCCTGCATGTTCTGTGACTCTTTGTGAATGATTCGGGCAGACGAGTGGTATCATTTACTACACATAACTTACATTAGTAAACATGACTTATTGGCTTTTCCCAAAAATATTGCTATACTGAGATGAGTGAAATCGACTGAAATGTGTAATAAATACTGAAATAAAATGTGTTAGCAACATATTAAACTGCACATTAACATGTATAGGCTCTATAATATAACAAGTAAGATACATAAAATGTCATAGCAATATGACTGTTTAGACAATATTTCTTTGGCCTGTTTTGGACAGATTATGAAGGGTTTATTGTAAAATAGCCTATATAGTGCCACATCAATGAAGCTTTTGTTCGCAAGGAATGATGAAAGCTTTGCATCACAGAAATATATAGTATATTCAAATAGAAAACCATTATTTTATATTGTAATATTTCACAGTATTGCTGTTTTTTTCTGTATTTTTGATCAAATAAATGCAGGCTTGTAGAGCAAGAGAAAAAAAAAATAGTAATGTGTCAAATCTTTTGACCGGTACTGTAATTTAAAAAATAATAGGCCTATACAAAATTTTCTTCACATGATGTGCAATAATACGTGCATGCATGAGATCACAAAAATCATGTTTTCTGTTAAGAGTGGACATTATACTAACGTTAATAAAATAGCATGCTCACAGGTGTTTTTTCTTTTATCTCACAGATTTGAGAATCATAGTGACCAGATATTGGCCACTGGACTGCATGCATATGATACTGAGATCACTGACTGGAAGCAGGAAAGTTTGTTTTTTGTTTTTTTCTTCTTCTTTTTTTTTTCTTTTTCTCCGGTGCACCAAACACCAAATGCCAGGTATGTGGCGTTCACTTACTGTATATCTTTGAACAAGATTTATTTCCAGGTATAACTGTGTACTCAAAATGTGTCTTTGACTCTCATTTATATAGTTAACTATATTCTAAATAAACTACAAGCAAAGAATTATCTATTTCTTTTGTCATTGCATTCTTAGTTCATTCAGTCACATTCCTGACTGAATGGCTCATTATGTTGCGCATTAGGGGCAGGGTCTTAATCTCCTCAGGTGTGAATCACAGCATTATTCATGAAGATTCACGCCTCCTCGCATATGGCCATCCTAAACAAAAAGTGTCTTAGAAATTTAAAATCAATACCTTGTTTTATGTTTCAGAGTAGGCAGAATGATTTTAACATCACTTTGAAGCAAAAACTCTAGACTAAAATATACAGTTCCCAAAAGTCTTGTGAAAAAGTTTAGTATGTGTTTTGAGGCCTTATTTCAGTGACTTATATTTTTTGTTATTTCAAAAAACATGCATATACGTAATTCTGTACATACTTGTTGCTCACATATTATTGTAGCCTAGTTTGTGCTGAATACAGTGTAATGAGACTTTTGTCTATAAGCATATGAAAAAAGCACAAATGTCAGGGCATGTCAAAACTCCAGGATCCCAAATTAGCCTCAGAACCCAGAGGGTTAAGTTGATTCAACTCATCAACTAAATGTGTACCATCATGCTAATCTTTTGTGCAAATCCAGTGTTGAACTGACCCTCATTTGTGAAGCAAAGTCTTTGGAGATTCTTATGTTCAGAACAGAACATTTGTAATGTTATTTATTTATTTATTGGCGCAGACATCTCCAGCTGCTACAGCGAGGAAACAGAAATGGCGGACTGCTGCGGCTCATTTAGGGCGGTATCTATGCTAATAGGGGAGATCGTCACCAATCATTGGCGGGGCTTCCCCCTACTCTTACGTAAGAGTAGAGGGGAAATCTGGAATCGCTTGTTTGGAGAGACTGTTTATGATTTATGGGGATTATAAAAAAAAAGGAGTGGTTGGATTTTTACCATTATAGGCTGGTTTATTTACACACACTGTAGAGACACAACTGTGTTCAAACACCTTATAAAAGTGAATTTTGCATAATAGGTCCCCTTCAACATTGGCTTGTCATAAAAAATTAAATTATCTGATAAGAGGCTTGCTGATCTTAAAGGGTTAGTTCACCCAAAAATTAAAATAATGTCATTTATTACTCACCCTCATGTCGTTCTACACCCGTAAGACATTCATTCATCTTCGGAACACAAATTAAGATATTTTTGATGCAATCCGATGGCTCAGTGAGGCCTCTATAGCCAGCAAGTTAATTTACACTTTCAGTGCACAGAAAGGTACTAAAAACATATTTAAAACAGTTCATGTAAGTTCAGTGGTTCAACCTTAATATTATAAAGTGACGAGAATACTTTTTGTGCACTAAAAAAATAAAAAATAAAAAAATAACGACTTTTCAACAATATCTAGTGATGGCTGATTTCAAAACACTGCTTCGAATCTTTTGTTTCAAATCAGTGATTCAGAACCGAAGTCAGGTGATTTCAGCAGTTTCGCAGTTTGTCACTGATTCAAAACAAAAGATTTGAAGCTTCATGAAGCAGTGTTTTGAAATGGGCCATCACTAGATATTGTTGAAAAGTCGTTATTTAGTTTTTTTTGGTGCACAAAAAAGTATTCTCGTTGCTTTATAATATTAAGGTCAAACCACTGAACTCATATGAACTGTTTTAAATATGTTTTTAGTACCTTTCTGGGTACTGAAAGTGTAAATTAACTTGCTGGCCTCACTGAGTCATCGGATTTCATCAAAAATATCTTAATTTGTGTTCTGAAGATGAACGAAGGTCTTACGGGTGTAGAACGACATGAGGGTGAGTAATAAATGACATTATTCTCATTTTTGGGTGAACTAACCCTTTAACACAGTCTGCAGGGTTCCTCTCTATGTTATATTATTACATGTTTCTTCTGCATGATGGTTGCATGACATGTCTTTGATTTGGAGGAAAAATTTGACATTTTTTTAATAATATTCATAGATATTAGCTTTAAATTTCCAAGTTTTATTAAAATATTTTTAAGAAATAATTAAAGACTATATCAAAATACTAAGGGATAGTTCACCCAAAAATGACACACCCTAAAATATACCAATGAATTTTAATTCAGAAATTAAAACATTCTAATCATAGAAGAGTTGTATTCATGTCACTGCAAATTGCAAATTTAAAAAAAAATGTGTATTTGAATAAATGTAGATAAAAATGACTTTTAATAAGATGAGACAAAAAAGACAGCATATACTTTTTTCTCTCTCTACCATCTGGAGCCAATAGCCTTGTGGGCAGCACTCTGACATGTAGTGCAGTTGTGCTTTGGGCAACCCGAGTTTGAGTCCCTCAGGGACCTTTCCCAATCCCGCTGCCTTCTTTCTCCCAATTAGCTTACCGTCAGTTCTCTATACTGTCCTATATCAATTAAAAGGCAAAAATCCCAATAATAAAATCATAAAAATCTACCTGTGAAATATTTTGCATGACAGGTCTACAGAGGGAGGTGTAGAACAAATGACTCAAGCCATAACACAAAAGTGTTTCATCATGACAAAAAAAAAGATTGGAATAGTTTTCTGTGTGCAATGTGACAGTTTTTATATTCTTCTCTCAGTTTGTGAGAATATGATTATGGCACTGAAAAGGTAAGTGAAGGAACAAAGTAAATGTCAAGATAGAAGACGAGAGGAGGGAGAGATTACTTTTGCTCACTTTTTGATTTTGCTTTCACTTCTCTCTATTTGTAAAAGACTCACTTGAATGACTCTACCCAAATCAATCAGGTTTCCAAGAAGGCTGTGGGATTCACTGACCTCCATGGCAATTAGGAGCAGTCTGCTAAAGAACAGGAGAATGGGGACCTGCAAAGGGTGTCCACAGGAATACTATCACAGCTACTTTGAAGAGAATAACGCTAGTATTCTGTTTCTTGCTGCTTCCATCTATGTTGTTTCATCTTTTTAACAGCTATGAGCAAAGTTTATCAACATTAACCTCAGAAGAGCTATAACAGCATCTCATGTGCAGAAAATAGACCTTTCATCATGAACTCCATTCTATCAAACTTAGTCAAAAACATCGAAAAAATATTCAAAGTTGAACAATTCTCATTCACAAAGTTATACACAATCATCTTGCATCTTGTTTATTAAAGGTGAAGTATGTAGTTTCTGTGACACTAGTAGCACCTAGCAGATTTACAAATATAAAGCATATTTCAAACAACATAGCAAACACCCCTTTCACGCGTCATGCCTCCCCAACTCAAATATCACAAATACAGCTCTAACAGGTGCTTTTGAAGCTATGTTTTAACAAGTAAATGTATGCTACTTTCAAAAAATGTCCAACATATTAGGAATACTTTTAGCTGTATTGCTATGTGTCATGAGTAAGCAATTCAGTAGACTAACACTTGTCTAGAGTGAACTTGAGCGTCTCACTAATAAACCCATTATTAATCTAATGTATTTGCACTGGGTGCATTCTTTGACGACGCACCACAACTGTTTGAGCCTGTCTACACTGGACACATCAAAGTAAACATTATAACTGGTACATTTGTCTTTCAGAACGGGTGCATGATGATGCTGTATGGCAGTGGATTTCAATCCTGGTCCTGGGACTCACTACTCTGCATATTTTGTATGTCTCTTTTATCTGACACACTTAATTCAGTTCATTAAGCTCGCACCTAATGAGCGATGACCAGAACCAGGTGTGTTAAATAAGGGAGACATAGATAATGAGCAGAGCGGTGGGTCCCCAGGACCACTGCTGTATGGTACTGAAAACAACTGATGTTTGGTATTGAAATGTCCATTGTACAGGGTTTTTCCTGGGTCAAAAATGGTCTTCGGTGGTGGCTGACAGACATGGTCATCGACACAAACAGTAAAAATTTCCCTACCCACGTGATCTGTGAGCCCAATACTGACAATAATTTACATGCCACTCTCACTGTAATCCTTTCTTGCCCTCTTTGCAAAAAAATCTGTGATTTCATAGCTTTTTTTTTTTTTTAATTAAAAAGTAGAATTAAAAAGTTAATTTAACTAATTTTCTACCATATATTGTACAATTGAATGCACCCTAGCTAACAACAACTTGCTATGTTCTGGTTTCACCTCACTCCAGTCTAAACTGATTTTATAGGTAATTTACTACTTTGTCATATAAATAACCTGAAAATACTGTGGATTATTAAGGCTAAATCTTGCTAACACTCTTGTTAAATGGGGTAAACACACTGACGTTCTCATTTCAGAGGTGTTCTGAATAAATGATTCGTTAGACCGATTTAGACAGTGTGACGTCTCGTGAGTTCAGTGTTGGACAGATCAGTTGTTTTAACCATTATTAAAATGAATCTGTTCAAATGAGTCATTAGATCGCGAATCGGACATTAGCGGACGTGAACGCGTTGCGTGCGAATCGCAGCTGTTATTAGGACATCGCAAAATATTTGTCAACACAGAAAACACTTCACTGGATGTGATTTTTTTTCGTCTATTGAAAGTGTGGTTTATGTCAGCTGCATGTGCGGGATGCCTGTCAGAGAAGATGAGGTGACGTTCTTTTGAGCACTATTCACACCCAGCAGTTATTCAGGAAAAATTCTCCGAATGCGCCACATGAAACATGGATTCGGTCTTCCGAACTTTTAGCATCATTAATATGTGCGAGAAAGAGAGAGCAAAGACAGTGCTTAGTTTGAAGACAGAGAGTTCGCGCACACGAGGGAGGAGCTCTCTGCTCGTTCTCTCCGTCAGTTAACATGTGCCCTATCACAAGCGCAGCAATCATCTGCATCCCTCGTAAACAACTCACAATAACTGATCAAATAAGGCTTTGGTGGGACAAAAATTCGTTTTGGCAGCCGCCAAAATATGTTCAATGTAGGAAAAACCCTGTTGTAGCGTGTAGCATCGCAATGCCCAGTTTGCTTTGAAGCCTTCATGGCCTGTTTAATCTTTGAAGGTCTAAATGCAGTAAATTTTGCCTTAAACTTCTGTTACAGAAGCTAATCTTCTTTTCCCATGTAATGTGACAGCCACGGTCCCACACCGGTTAAACACCCTCTGGCTCAGCCTGCTACAGTAGTCATGCCCCAAACTTTCACTATAGTTGAGCTGGAAAGAAACTGACAGATCTTAGTGGACCGCTCAATATTTTGATGGTGCCTGGGAGGCTCAATGTTTACATTTTTGGTAGAGAACCCATGAATGGCATACTAAAAGTTAGGGCTGCACAATATTGGAAAAAACTGACACTGCATAGAAAATAATAAACAAATTACAAGCATATATAGATACAATAGAACAAAGATACAAATGAAATAGACTTACCTGAAAAAAACAAAAAAGCACTAACAGTATTCATGCACAGAAATTGAATTGAATGTAAAACAACACTGCATAGTCTTCACTGTATAAAATAAATACAATTTATCTTTGTTAAAGATACAAAAGTGATTTTCTCTCCGTATTTTGTTTGATTAACATGAATGACACAGACAAAAAGCAGGTTTATTAGGCTGCTGTCACTTTAAGACCTAATATACAGATCTGATATAATGATACACATCCATTTTATTTCTCAATTGTTTAGGTTCACGTAAGCCGCAAGCGAATGTGTTTACAAGGATACTCGCCAGTATGAGCATTCTGACAATTTTGCATGTGTGTGTCCATTCGAAAGAGACCAGAATTTGGTATTTGTGTGCTGTACAGGAAACAGTGGGTAAGCTGTAATTGAGATCTCTTTTGTGTCTCCTTACGCTTGAATGGTTTAAAATCATTTTTAAACCAATCAGTTTTTTTAATGTTTAATACTTTGCAATTAATCCAAGAATCATGTGTGCACAATGCAATATCGATGCTAACGCGATATATCATGCAGCCCTACTAACTGTAGTCAATGAACAATAAAATGGGTTAAGAATGTATTTATAAAAAAATAAAATAAAATAAAAAAAAATAAATAAAAAAACTTGCATGCTTCACCTTTAAATATCTTGTCAAATTTGATTACGCAATCAACTGAGAATATGAGTGTAATACTAGTCAGAGCAAAAGTCAGAGCAAAAATGCTAATAATTCCCCAGATTCAGTCTGGGTCTGATAAGCACGCTGTCTGCTTCTGAATGTGAGAGCCACTCCACTTGAATTGTGGAAATGTTTAAAGATCACTGTAGGTTAAAATGCTCCACTCTGGCACTCGTGCAACACTTGAAACCAATCAATTCTCTCATTAAAGCACTTAAGCAGGATTATGACCATGTTGCCACTCCACAAGGCATGTAATTGGCTGAACAGTTAGATCAAGTGTGTGAGAGTGAGTCAGAAGCTGTTAAAGTGACAGGTTTCAACCAGATGAGGGTCAGGATTGAGAGACACGTCACCTCTTGTCCTCCTGTCTAAATCTGTGAGGAGTCACACTTCCTCACACATACACAGACAAGAGCAATATCCTTGGAAGCTAAATAATGTTTCTCTGACTAAGTGACATTATTATGCAACTGGATGGAGTCTGAAAGCAATCAGATCCAGAGAAAGTGATGAGATCCAGAGAAATGAAAGACTGATTCACAACACACAACCACCCACCCACACCCCCACCCACCCACCCACACAAATACTAGGCTTATCAGATGATTGCGTAACACCACAGCAGGACGAATGCTCAACTGAAGAGGATGATATATGAACATTAGCTTTCTACATCACACAAAAATAATGAAATAATAATAAAGCATAACAGAAAGAAAAAAAAACTATACAAGTTTATGAAACAATATGATTATATATATATATATATATATATATATATATATATATATATATATATATATATATATATATATAAAAAAACTACTTAAAAATATTGTACTACTAACCCCTGTACATCTCCAGCCACAGTGTTAAAAAACATTTTAGGGTTCCACAGAAGCGCTTACAATGACATCTGCAGTGCTGAATTAGGCTTATACCCGCTGGAGGCCCGCTGGCATCACCTCCATCAGTCTGATCCTTATTCATTTCAATATAAAGCCCTCCTTGCCAAAGAAACCTCACCAGAATCTCATCCTCTAA
Organism: Mylopharyngodon piceus; assembly: GCA_039654765.1. Taxonomy (NCBI): domain Eukaryota; kingdom Metazoa; phylum Chordata; class Actinopteri; order Cypriniformes; family Xenocyprididae; genus Mylopharyngodon; species Mylopharyngodon piceus. The sequence continues at coordinate 6,509,920 of CM077460.1, read as the reverse complement.
ACACACTTGCTCTTCAACTAGTTCATGAAACTCAATTCCTGACTGACTACAGCTACAAAAATAACAAAAAAAAACACTCATGATGAATCAATAAAAACACAATTTGTGCTCCAATGTTACTTGACCATTAATAGAACCACTAAATTGGCAAATTATCTATTAATTAAACAATTTAATGAAAGAAAAATCCTCTCCAAATACAGATTAAGTGACAATGACTAGAAATAGAGAGAGGAAGACATCAACAAACATGGACACAGAGACAGCAGAGAATCTAGACACTGTGATTGACAGCAAATAGAGGAAGAGAAACCCTTCCTTCTCATCTGTCCTAAATATTACAAAGCAAGAGAAACATTTATTCCCAGATTTGATGCACTGATTCCATCATTCATTGAACTTTTGAAATCGCGACGACCAGTTAGCACAATTGAAACATACTTTTATTCAGCAAGGATGCATTAAATCGATCAAAAGTGACAGTAAAGACATTTACAATGTTACAAAAGATTATATTTCAAATAAATGCTGTTCTTTTGAACTTTCTATTCATCAAAGAATCCTGAAAAAAAATATTGTACACCAATATTTTGTACAATTGTACACAAATGTTTCTTGAGCAGCAAATCATCATATTAGATTGATTTCTGAAGGATCATGTGACACTGAAGACTGGAGTAATGATGCTGAAAATTCAGCTTTACCAACACAAGAATAAATTACATTTTAAAATATTTTCATATAGAAAACAGTTCTTTTAAATTGTAATAATATTTCACAGTATTACTGTTTTTACTGTATTTTTAATGAAATAAATGCAGCCTTGGTGAGCAGATGAAACTTCATTTAAAAACATTAAAAATCTTACCGATCCCAAACTTTTGAGCGGTAGAGCATATATATATATATATATATATATATATATATATATATATATATATATATATATATATATATAGCGCTGCTTCAGGTCCAACAAGCTTGAAGAAAACCATTTAATTAACTCCTGAATGAATCGAATAAATGAATGAATGAATTCATTTATTCGATTCATCATTAAGACATTTACTGCCACCTATTGGCAGTTTTAGCTACTTATTTAGTCTATTTTTTTTTAATCATATTTACATAATTTAAGAAAATTTAAGGTATAGTTAACCCAAAAATGAAAATTCAGTTATCATTTACTCAACCTCATGGTCCTAAAGTTCATGTGTAAAAATTTCTATGTTGAATCGGAAAAAATATTTCTTTCTGAAGCTACATTTTGTAATGTCAATTTGATGCTTTACAGAATAATGACTTCAAATTATCTTTTGGGGGTAATTTCTCAGCCAAAATTGATGTGCATTCTCAGCCAAAATTGATTATATATATATATATACACACACACACACACAGGTGCATCTCAATAATTAGAATGTCGTGGAAAAGTTCATTTATTTCAGTAATTCAACTCAAATTGTGGAACTCAAGTATTAAATAAATTCAACGCACACAGACTGAAGTATTTTAAGTCTTTTGTTCTTTTAATTGTGATGATTTTGGCTCACATTTAACAAAAACCCACCAATTCACTCTCTCAAAAAATTAGAATACTTCATAAGATCAATAAAAAAAAAGGATATTTTAAACAGAAATGTCAGGCTTCTGAAAAGTATGTTAATTTCAATACTTGGTTGGGCCTCTTTTTGCATGAATTACTGCATCGATGCGGTGTGGCATGGAGGCAATCAGCCTGTGGCACTGCCCAGGTGTAATGGAAGCCCAGGTTGCAATGATAGCGGCCTTCAGGTCATCTGCATTGTTGGGGTCTGGTGTCTCTCATCTTTCTCTTGACAATACCCCATAGATTCTCTATGGGGTTCAGGTCAGGCGAGTTTGCTGGCCAATCAAGCACAGTAACACCATGGTCATTGAACCAGCTTTTGATACCTTTGGCAGTGTGGGCAGGTGCCAAATCCTGCTGGAAAATGAAATCAGCATCTCCATAAAGCTTGTCAGGAGAAGGAAGCATGAAGTGCTCTAAAATTTCCTGGTAGATGGCTGCGTTGACTGTGGACTTCAGAAAACACAGTGGACCAACACCAGCAGATAACATGGCAGCCCAAATCATCACTGACTGTGGAAACTTCACACTGGACCTCAAGCAACATGGTTTCTGTGCCTCTCCACTCTTCCTCCAGACTCTGGGACCTTGATTTCCAAATGAAATGCAAAATTTACTTTCATCTGAAAAGAGGACTTTGGACCACTGAGCAACAGTCCAGTTCTTTTTCTCCTTAGCCCAGGTAAGACGCTTCTGACGCTGTCTTTCGTTCAGAAGTGGCTTGGTACGTGGAATGTGACAGTTGTAGTCCATTTCCTGAAGACGTCTTGATGCACTGACTCCAGCTTCAGTCCACTCCCTTTGAAGCTCTCCTAAGTTCTTAAATCGGCTTCACCTGACAATCTTCTCAAGCCTGCGGTCATTCCTTTCACTTGTACACCTTTTCCTACCACACTTTTTCCTTCCAGTCAACTTTCCATGAATATGCTTTAGCACAGCACTCTGCGAACAGCCAGCTCTTTCAGCAATGACCCTCTGTGGCTTACCCTCATTGTAGAGGGTCTTGATGATCGTCTTCTGGACAACTGTCAAGTCAGCAGACTTCCCCGTGACTGCTGTTGGGATTACTGACCTAAACTCAGTATTTATACCCTGAGAATGGTAATTTAATAGAACTTGAAATTAAATATTCTAATAATTTGAGATACTGATTTTTTGATTTTGATGAGCAACAAGCTGTAATCATCAAAATTAAAACAAAAAAGTCTGGAAATATTTTACTTTGTCTAATAAATCTAGAATATATTTAAGTTTTACTTTTTGAATTAAATTACAGGAAAAAAAAAAAAAAAAAAACTTTTTCATGATATTCTAATTTATTGAGATGCACCTGTATATATGTATGTATGTATGTATGTATATTTTATATATATATATATATATATATATATATATATATATATATATATATATTCACATACACACATATACAGTATCTCACAGAAATGAGTACACCCCTCACATTTTTGTAAATATTTTATTATATCTGTTCATGTGACAACACTGAAGAAATGACACTTTGCTACAATGTAAAGTAGTGAGTGTACAGCTTGTAAATCAGTGTAAATTTGCTGTCCCCTCAAAATAACTCAATACACAGCCATTAATGTCTAAACCGCTGGCCACAAAAGTGAGTACACCCCTAAGTGAAAATGTCCAAATTGGGCCCAAAGTGTCAATATTTTGTGTGGCCACCATTATTTTCCAGCACTGCCTTAACCCTCTTGGACATGGAGTTCACCAGAGCTTCACAGGTTGCCACTGGAGTCCTCTTCCGCTCCTCCATGACGACATCACGGAGCTGGTGGATGTTAGAGACCTTGCGCTCCTCCACCTTCCGTTTGAGGATGCCCCACAGATGCTCAATAGGGTTTAGGTACCCTCAGCTTCTTTAGCAAGGCAGTGGTCATCTTGGAGGTGTGTTTGGGGTCGTTATGTTGGAAAACTGCCCTGCGGCCCAGTCTCCGAAGGGAGGGGATCATGCTCTGCTTCAGTATGTCACAGTACATATCGGCATTCATGGTTCCCTCAATGAACTGTAGCTCCCCAGTGCCGACAGCACTCATGCAGCCCCAGACCATGACACTCCCACCACCATGCTTGACTGTAGGCAAGACACACTTGTCTTTGTACTCCTCACCTGGTTGCCGCCACACACGCTTGACACCATCTGAACCAAATAAGTTTATCTTGGTCTCATCAGACCACAGGATATGGTTCCAGTAATCCATGTCCTTAGTCTGCTTGTCTTCAGCAGTTTGCGGGCTTTCTTGTGCATCATCTTTAGAAAAGGCTTCCTTCTGGGAAGACAGCCATGCAGACCAATTTGATGCAGTGTGCGGCGTATGGTCTGAGCACTGACAGGCTGACCCCCCACCCCTTCAACCTCTGCAGCAATGCTGGCAGCACTCATACATCTATTTCCCAAACACAACCTCTGGATATGACGCTGTGCACGTGCACTCAACTTCTTTGGTCAACCATGGCGAGGCCTGTTCTGAGTGGAACCTGTCCTGTTAAACTGCTGTGTGGTCTTGGCCACCGTGCTGCAGCTCAGTTTCAGGGTCTTGGCAATCTTCTTATAGCCTACGCCATCTTTATGTAGAGCAACAATTCTTTTTTTTAGATCCTCAGAGAGTTCTTTGCCATGTTGAACTTCCAGTGACCAGTATGAGAGAGTGAGAGCGATAACACCAAATTTAACACACCTGCTTCCCATTCACACCTGAGACCTTATAACACTAAGGAGTCACATGACACCGGGGAGAGAAAATGGCTAATTGGGCCCAATTTAGACATTTTTACTTAGGGGTGTACTCACTTTTGTGGCCAGCGGTTTAGACATTAATGGCTGTGTATTGAGTTATTTTGAGGGGACAGAAAATTTACACTGTTATACAAGCTGTACACTCAGTACTTTACATTGTAGCAAAGTGTCATTTCTTCAGTGTTGTCACATGAAAAGATATAATAAAATATTTACAAAAATGTGAGGGGTGTACTCACTTCTGTGAGATACTATATATTATATATATATATGAATTTTTTTCATTAGTTTTCTCTCAGTTTTCTTTCTAAGTATTCTGTGGAACTCATTCTCACCTCAGGACTGACTCGTCTTTTTCCCCAGACTCTTTTGAGACAACAAACAATGCAGCTAATATTTACGCTAAGTAATGAAGTCTAGAGGAACAACTGGTGGTGGGGTAGAGGGTATGTGCTCCCCATATGGCTTAATTAAGAAGGAAATTTGTCATCTCTTTTGACAAATGATCTTCCCTATATCTCCTCTTGAGTACAGACTTAGTTATTACTGCGGGGCACTGCAATGTGTGTATAAATGTGTGTGAGGTGATAAGAAAGGTGCGCTACAGGTGTGTGTGTTTGGGTAATAATGCTGTTGATGCTGCTTTTTATGGTGACATAGTGTAACATTTGTGCTTTGTTTGTGTATATGTGTGCTTGTCTCCATTTAGAGAGCAACTTAATAGACGAGTAATGTGTTCTGGACTAAAACACTGGCACATCGCAATCCCAGAGGACCTAGGCAGGTTATATGTCTTTAGAAACATTGTGACCGTGAACAAACTTGAACCACAGGGGCATATTCAACTGTGCCCCCCTACAGCTTTACTTTTATGAATAATGACCCGTATAAAAGAGTTTATTAAAATTTTAAGTGGCTGAGGGACTATTTGAGACTGTTATCAGAACTATAACAGAAATTCCCACTAAGGTTGCTCGGACAAGACACTTAATTCAGAGTAGGACGCAACCAGTCTCAGATTATTAGACATATCATTTAAGCGCTCTATACTACTAGAGGAAAATAGAAGGACTTTTTAGGTGAGATTTAGTGAAAGTGATGTGACGTGTAGCCAAGTATGATGTCCCATACTCGGAATTTGTGCTCTGCATTTCACCCATCCAAGTGCACACACACAGCAGTGAGTATTGTACACACACACACACACCGTAAACAAACACCCGGAGCAGTGGGCTGCCATTTTTTGCTGTGGCAGTTAGGTGCCTTGCTCAAAGGCGCCTCAGTTGTGCGTAATGAGAGTGGAAGAGAGCACTGTTAATTCACTCCCCCCACCTATATGTCCTGCCGGTACTGAGACTCGAACCCTAGACCTTTGTGTTACAAGTCTGACTCTCTAACCCTTAGTTTAGTTAGCTATATATCCCAGTTTCTGCTTTAACCAGTGACAGTGACAGACAAAACTTCCTGATTATTAAACATAAGGCAAGGAGAGACTGATTGTGAAACATCAAATATTGACCAATTCTTCAAGTTCTACAAGGAAAAGTGTGCATAAAAAGGATGCTGTTTGGAGAACCATCATGGAATTCTGAAAATATGTGTTTTATGCTCTTTAGATATGCAGTACATTACAAAAGAACAGACAAAAGGAGAGAACTTGTCCACACACTGTTCTGATTGGCTGCACCAGTTTTGTTGCGTCACATGGCATTTTGGCTTTAAATGTGGATAGAAAAATTGTTTGATGCTGGAATCTTGTCACTTTGCACCTGGTTAGGGCAAAGTGTGACTGTGAACCCTTTATTTATTGGCGCGAAGAACAGACAGCTCGTGTATTGATGTCAAAACCGTCCTGCAGTCCTGTTTCAGCAAAGCTCACTGCAGAGTTCATTCAGAGTGCTCTGCATGATTGCTCACTCTACTTACAACTGTTATTATCCTCAGTGAACGCTGTTCTCACACTGGAAGAAAACAAGGACTGGATCAGCTCAAAGAATGAACAACATGCAAAAGCAAAGAAGGAAATAGCTTATGGAAACAGAACCCAGTACATGTGGACTTCTCACACAGACACAGATTTGAATCCGTCTTGTGATTGTCCCAGTTCCATTCAACCTTCTCCTAATTTTTCTCTGTCATCTCTAGTGAGGGCTTGACAATAAGGACTGCCCGATGTTGCAGCGTAAATGTCACTCAGGACAGTTGACGCAACTGTGCTGCATCACAAAAGTTTATCATTTGCATGATTTGTGTTTTTAAGCATTTCCAAATTAAATATTCAAGAGCAAGGAAAACTCAATTCAATAGTGTGAGAAGTTTTGTGCACACATCCGATGCGCACGCCCAGAAAGCCACTTCTCAGACAGCGTTCGAATGCTGAATTGAGCTCTCATTCCCATCTTCTTGTGCTCGAATGGACATATTCACACAAAATTACATCAAAAAATGCTGGTCTCGGCAAGTCTCCTAGTAAACACAGCCTGTTTTAATTTGATATACTCCTCCTAGGCGATTAATCCGATCACCACCAAACTCGGTCAGCATGAAGTCAAGACAATGATGATGCTAAATTGCCAGCGGATTTTTGATATCTCGAAAGGTTTGGCCGTGGCGAGGCAACGAATTAATGGCGAGAAAAGGGAAACAGGAAATGTGTTATAACTTATGCATACATTGATTGATTTTTATGAAACTTCAGCTGTGTGTTCGTTGTAGGACTCCGATCACATGGATGTGACTATTGTGAGTCAAAGTTATAGCGCCACCAACTGGTAGCAGGAAGTGTGTCACTTTTAAAATGCTTTTAGATCACCCTCTTTTTTTTTTTTTTTTTTTTTTTACCCGATTTGCTTCAAACTTCATCACAATAATGTCAAAACATGGCAGATGTAGACCTGTGATTGTATTTGTGATATCTTAAATATTGTTGCCATGGCAACACGTCAAACTTTAATAATATTCTTGAGTGTTTTTGAGGCGCTTAACATGCTTCAAATTGCATGAAACTCAACACACACATCAATATTGTCAACCAGTAGACATGGGCAAAGCCTTAGAAACGGGTGTGGTGGAGGGGCTCAGTAGCGCCACCTTTTGACAAAAGTGGGGGGGTTAGTTTTACCTACAGTCACCAAACTCGGTGCATATATTGGACTCATTAAGCTGGACAACTTTCTAATTTACAGTCATTAGCTCCGACCAACAGGAAGTCAGATATTTTGGTTTGAATGTGGATTTTTTGAATAATTAAGCTCTCAGTTTTTATGTACTCCTCTTTAGGGATTAATGAAATCGCCACCAAACTTTCTGAACCTGATGACAAGACACTGAAGATGCTAAATAGCAAACGATTTTAGGATATATTGAATGGTGTTGCCATGGCAAGGGTTTAAAGTAAGAACAAAAAGGCAAACAGAAAAAGTCTCATTTACCAACCAATTAATTATACTCCCTTTATTTCAATATATAATAATACAAATAGGCAGATAGACACAAAATCCAAACCCACATGGCCCTGTGTGAAAAAGTGCTACAGCGCTGTAACAGACTCGTTGCAAGTTATCGCAAACGCTTGATTGCAGTTGTTGCTGCTAAGGGTGGCCCAACCAGTTATTAGGTTTAGGGGGCAAGCACTTTTTCACACAGGGCCATGTGGGTTTGGATTTTGTTTTCCCTTCATAATAAAAACCTTCATTTAAAAACTGCATGTTGTGTTTACTTGTGTTATCTTTGAGTAATATTTAAATTTGTTTGATGATCTGAAACATTAAAGTGTGACAAACATGCAAAAAAATTAAAAAAAATCAGGAAGGGGGCCAACACTTTTTCACACCACTGTATATATTAAGAGATTATCAAAGACTGATTTCTGTCACAGTATAGATTTTATTCTTATTGTTTAAAATTTTATTGAATAATCTGACTCAACTAACTGGTCAGTCTCCAATTGGTTCTTAAATCTTTATCGCAGTTGCCATAAAACCACCAAGGTGGCGGTGCCACCGGGCTTGGGCCCGCCATCGCTGCTTGCAGCTATATTTTATTTTTTTGTGGTGGGGCCAGTAAAAATTTAGGTGAGGCAAGTAAAAATTTGAACCACTGGCCCAACTGGGCCAGTAGAAAAAATCCTCATCATTGAGACCTGGCTAATATAAACTTAAATTTAAAGGATTAGTTCACTTTCAAATGAAAATTACCCCAAGCTTTATTCACCCTCAAGCCATCCTAGGTGTATATGACTTTCTTTTTTTTTTCTGATGAACACAATTGGAGAAATATTAATAAATATCCTGACGCATCCAAGCTTTATAATGGCAGTAAGCGTTACCAAAGGAGTATGAGCTGAAGAAAGTGTCTCCATCCACATCCATCCATCATAAACTTATTCCACACGGCTCCAGGGAGGTTAATAACAGCCTTCTGAAGAGAAGAGAAGTGATGCGTTTGTGTAAAAAAATTATCGGTAACACTTTAGTATGGAGAACACATTCACTATTAACTATGACTTTTCCCTCAATAAACTCCTAATTTACTGCTTATTAATAGTAAGGCAGTTGTTAAGTTTAGGTATTGGGTAGGATTAAGAATGTAGAATATGGTCATGCAGAATAAGGCATTAATATGTGCTTAATAAGTTCTAATAAACAGCCAATATTCTAGTGATATGCATGCTAATAAGCAACTAGTTAAAAGACACTAAAATAAAGTGTTACCAAAATATCCATATTTAACATGTTATGAAGTAAAATATCTAGCTTCTGCCAGACTGCCTTCCGTATTCAACATACAAAGTAAGTGTAAAACTCTTGCAGTTCAAAAAGCTTACGCTACGTCCTACGCCTTCCCTATACAACTTACGGAAAAAGTGTAACTGACGTGACGCCTTTTTACACTTTCTTCTTAACTTGAATACAGAAGGTGGTCTGGCGGAAGCTAGATATTTTACTTCAGAACTTGTTAAATATGATTTTTTTTTTTTTTTTTTGACACAAACGCATTGTTTTGCTTCAGAAGGCCTTTATTAAACCCCATCAGAGCCGTGTGGAATATGTTTATGATGGATGGATGTGGATGGAGGCACTTTCTTCAGCTTATATTCGTTTGGTAACGCTTACTGCCATTATAAAGCTCGGACGCATCAGGATGTTTATTAATATTTCTCTGATTGTGTTCATCAGAAAGAAGAAAGTCATATACACCTAGGATGGCTTGAGGTTGAGTAAAGCTTGGGGTAATTTTCATTTGAAAGTGAACTAATCCTTTAAGCAGAGGAAAGGGCAAGCATTTCTCTTTTTAAACAGAGACAAAATACTTGACGTCTACAAATGAAAGGTGGAAAAGTTCACGCTCTACAGACTATAGGAAAACCAGACTTGCTTTTTCAAGGACTTCATCTTTTTAGCAACAAACCTGTTGAGCATTCTTCTAAAGAAAATATTAGGTGATGATTTACACATGGTGATTTCACAACTGTCAAATTCAATGTTGTGATAAATTAAAAGAAAAAAAGAAAACATTCAGATAATCTTAACTAAAATCACTCGTTTATTGCATGTAATGTTTTTTTGTTCCTCTTTATTATTTACTAGCTTTTATGTTTTGAAGCTATATTATTTTATATTTAAAATTTTTAACATACAATTGTTTTAATTTCTTTTTTTAATTTGTAATTACTTTAAAAAGTACTTATAATTACATATGTAATTATTTATAAAAAAAAAAAAAAAAAAAAAAAGATTTTCAAGTCAGTAAACGAATTAATTAATAATAATAATAATAATAATAATAATAATTTTAAAAAAAAGTAGATCAAGAATCATTTGGAATCAAATCGTGACTCCCAGAATCGGAATGGATTGTGAGGTGCCTAAAGATTCCCACCCCTATTAATGCTGTTGCAATGGTGTGTTAATTCTCTTCATGTTTAATCAGTCAAAATGTCTCTATCTGTGATTTATTGAGCTACAGCAATCGCTGGATGTATATTAGGGATTTTCTGGAACTTATTACTCATGAATCTCACTTGTGGACTTTCTGCATGAGGGTGCCCTCCGGCGTCGAGTATGAATGAAACAAATTACATGTGAGAGTTTAGCGCTCCATAATGCCCACGTTGTCCTAATTAGGGTAAAAATAGAAGAAAAAAAAATACTACTCTCTAAAGATATTTGAAGTAAACATACGATAATCCATAAGTTCCCTTTCGAAAGGGAACTCAACTCTGCGTTTACCGCTATGGGGAACCGTCCCACGTGACAGGTGTCCGAAATGCCAAAGAATCACATAACTCCAATCCTATTGGCCGGCGACAGCCTATGACGTCATCATGGCGCGAACCCGGAAGTATAAAGGGGGCGCCTGAGGAAGCAGTCAACATCTTCTCGTCTTTCGGGACTGTTCTGTCTATGCCATTGTTTTCAACACCGGTAAAGAATTACTCTATATATGCCTTACAAACGTTCAGGAGAATGTGTTCATCCGTGTCCCAGGTTTTTGACACTTGATTTACACGTTTCTGGCGTTTTTCTGTCTGGAGAGGAGCGCGCATAGATGGTGCTTGAGGGCGCTGTCGGTGTGTTTGTCTGTTGTTTACTGTGAGCGTCTCCCTATCGGGACGCTCCGTTCTCGTTCGGCACTCTTCTCGAGGGAAGAGGTGTCTGCATCTGTGCCTGGTGATTCTAGCCCCGTGTGTGCTGAGGCAATACGGCGGCTGCAATCGTAGGGCTTGCAGGTGAGCTCGTTGGGAAGTTTGAGAGAATTGTATTCTCTCTCGGCTTCCCCGGGGCTCACGAGAATGAGTGGCTCGAGCGCTCCTCTGGCTGCTGGGTATGTGGAGCTGCTGTGTTTTTGGGACGCGCTTTTCGGTGTGCTGCAGCCGCCGTGAGAGCGCGTTAAGAAAGGGGCCGCACGCGGATGGCTCGACGAACGGTTCCTTTCTGTCCATGAATGTTGCGGCTCCCATAGACTTCTCATTCCTTCCTGATCTCCGCGTTTGAGATCGGGAGGGCATGGAAAACCCCCTAGCTATTCAGATTTGGATCTGAGCCAGACAGACGGGAGGAGGAAGAAGCCAGAGTGAGATGGGTGACCGATTGTAAACACCGTTGCGTTTGTAATTAATCCCCCAGCTATTTAAAGGGCGATTTTTATCTACCCTCTCTTCTTCTTCTTTCACCTCCTATATATATATATATATATATATATATATATATATATATATGTGTGTATATAATATGTATGTATTTATATGCATGTATATATTTTATATCATGCTCAGGTGCGTCTTTTACAGTTAGGCTGACGGCTGGGCCTTTGATTTTTTTTTTTTTTCTAAAGGCCACCTTCTGGCTTGATAGTGAAAGTGCTTTTAGGCTTAAAAGAACTCTTGATTTCATCCTTCTTCAGGTATAAAAATAAGGAGGGAGAATCTTCGTTCTACGAGCCGCAGGAAGGTAAGCTGGGTCTATATTTTTGTTTATAAAAAATGTAGACCTTGTTTTTCCTGTATAGCTTTCCTGAGCATGTAGTCAGTAAAGTTAGAAGGGGTTCTTTTGGGCAAAATAACTGTAGCATTAGGTTGGCTAGTTTTCAAAACATGCAGGCCACTTTATGGCCGCCTTTTTGTAGCCTCCTATGTTAGAGTAGCTTCTCAGCTAATACTTTAGTTTGGTTTGAGTTAGCACTCGTCACTTCAGTTATTTGTGTGCAGGTCGGCTTTATCGGCCGCCTGACACTGTTTGCTTGTAGTGCTTCATTTTCTCCTCATATTTGAAGGATTCAAAATGGAGCCCAAGCTTTGCTTGGCCCAGTAGGCCTTAGCTAGCGGCTAGGCTAGAGCTAGGTTTAGGTGCTTGTTTGTTACATCACCCTTATTATTACTATCCCTATGAGGTTGTATAGTTCCTAGTTCTGGCCTCCTCCTGAGGGAGTTGCTGGCCGTTTGCCCATTTCCCCTTTGATATTTAGTAGGTGCTATGGCTGAGGTTAACAGCTAAGGTTTTAGGCTGTTATTAGCCTTCCTGGTGCTGTTTTTCCCAGGTGGTAGGCCCTTATCTTTGAGAAGATAAGTTATGCAGTACTGCTAGGCCCCACTTTGTAGAACTTTGTCATGCTTATAATGTCTTCGCATGAGCCCCTTGAATTATATTCAAGTTTGAGTATATGGTGCTAAATGTTTTTAGCTCTCGTTCTCAAGGGTTCAATACAGATCTCAGATCTGTTTCGTGAAAACATTTATCCTGTTTGGATGGCATGTATTACAAAGCATTTACCTTTGCTTTGGGTTCTAAGCTTTAGCCCTACATACTTTCATATATGTGAGCTTACTCTAGTGCTGCCACAGGTTAGCACCTGGTTCTGTGATAGCAGGCTGTGATTAACCTCTATCTAAGAACGTGGTGTTTTGTTGTACTCCCCGGTTAAGGTTTGTGTTCCACTGAGTGCATCACCTGTTGGATTGCACACTCAGGTTGAGTGTAGAGAGTCTTATTCTGGTTAGAATAGTATGATCTCTGTTAGCTCCCAGTCGATCATGACCACAGCAGTTGTTTTACATATACTGTTAAGTCTGTTGGCTCTTTTTGATAGCCTCTTTCTGAGTACAGCTTGTATCTCTGGCGCTGTTGGTTTACGATCGCGAGTTTGCTCACGTATCTTAGCACTGCCTCAGGCCTATGTTTGTTTGAGGTGGTAGGCCTTGTGGGCCTCCCTTAGACCATGATAGCATGTTTGTTTGTACCATGTACATTGCCTGTTGGTATGTGTAGGCTTAGCTCAGGTTGTGTAGCTACCCACAATTGGCTTGTTGGGTCTAGAGCTGGTCCCCTTTGAGCTTGGTCCCTATTTATGACCACTGGCTGGCGCCACATGGTGCTAAAAGTAGTAGGCCCTGCCAGGCCTCCTTTTCAGTTTTCATGTTGGCACAGCTGGTTTGGTTATATTTAGACTCATTTCCATGGTTGAGTCTTGTTGCTGACTCACACCGCCATCGGCCACTCCCACCTCTGTAGAGTAGGCCCTAGGTCAGGCCTCTCGTAGAGCACTGTGGCGCAGTGTGTACTCCTCTTAGCCAAGTGTTAAGGTGTCTTATCGAGTACTTGGCCTACTGGCTGGTTTAGTCATGAAGCTACCACTGGCTGATGCCATGTGTTCATGGAGGTTGAAGGCCCCACAAGGGCCTCCTTTCAGCTTGCATGTTGGCACAGTTGTGTGTTGGTTTCTATGTGACTCATCACCATGGATGGGTCGTGATTGCCACTAGCTGACGCCATGTGTTTACGAGTCGTAGGCCTTTTTAGGCCTCTTATGTATCTGGCTGGAGCTTGGCTGTGTACTCCTCTCGTTTAGAGAGTAAAAGGTGCTTTTACTGAGTACATGTTCTGAGTGGCTTGCCTCTCAGGGTGAGTTCTTGTGTTAAAACCAACTAGTTGTTCGGTTTTATGCATTTACTTCCTTGAGCATGGTCTCCTTTAGCTCTGGTTGAGCTAAGTAGTTACCTTGTTTTTAACTCGGTTCTATTTTGCTCCTAGAACTTTAGTGGCCGCTAGCTGACGCCGCGTGTGAGAGGTAGGCCCGTGGGGCCTCCTTTGGGAACATGCTGGCATGTACCTTTTACATTTCTTTTATATTCTTTACTGAAGACAGTAAAAGGGACTTTATGTCGCTGGCTGGCCAGGGCTCCGGTTGACTTATTAACCTCCTTTGTAGTCGGTTTGTTCTGCCTGGAGCTTGATAACACTGCCACGAGCTGATGCCACGTGTCTGCTGAGGTTATAGGCCCATGGGGCCTTCTTTAGCGCGTGATGGCGTACGCTGTACTCCTCTTGCTTAAAGAGTAAAAGGTTCTTTACCGAGTACACTGCTCGTTGGATTGTGTTGGACGGACTGTTTTCGTGGGCACTCACAGCTACTTAACTACTTGGTTGGTTGTGCGCCCAGCATGCTATTTTCAGGTGAGAGGCCTTAAGGGCCATCCTGGAATACCACCAAAAAATTAGAGTGTCTGTGTGATATTTAGTTCTTATTTAAGAACTTTAGTTATGTTGAAGGCCCTTTTTCCGGCCTCCATGACTATGTGCCTACAGTATGGTCTGTCTGTTAGGTTGAGCTTCGTACTTCCCTTTGGGTTAACTGCGTAATTGTGCTTAGCTCCCTAAGCTGGTCATTGGTTGTAGACTTCTATGAAGTCTCCCGTTGAGACCAGCCCTAGGCTGGTTTGTGCTCCCCTGTACCAGGGTTTTTCTAGCACACAGCCTCCTCAGTGCTTTAATCAGACACTGAGTAGATCCTAGGGTGAGCGGAGTATACTCCCCTCAATACGAGGGTTTATAGCGCTCAGCTGAGTTCTGCTCTCCAGGATGCCCATCTCTGTGCGTGGGTTTGAGTTGCTCACTGCTCTTTCGCAGTCGCTCTTACCTGCTCTCTTCCCTGAAGAATGCGCTTTGGAGATTCTGTGTATCAGACAGGGCTGGCCCAGACTAAGTTTGGCTTTCGCCAGATTAGTACGGCCTCCTTGGTGGCGCTGAGGGTGACTTTGTTCCCCTCTAGTGACTGGCCGGGGTTCCCTTTGGTTTCCTGGCCACATTCCCTTTAAGGGACCACTTTCCACGGAATGCTGGTCCCAGATGCCCTGAGCAGCCTTGGAAGGCTTTCTGCGGAAGGCCTCCTTTAGGCTCAGCTGGGGCTGTTGGCCGTAGGGAATGCTGTCACTGACAGCCTTGCGTGACCCGAGGGGGAGTTGCTCCCGGCGTTTCTCTGGAAACTGCTGGACGTTTGTCTAGTCATTTGGCATGCACTCTCCTTAGCATGGCGGCGTGGGTATATCGTTCCCCATAGCGGTAAACGCAGAGTTGAGTTCCCTTTCGAAAGGGAACGTCTCAGGTTACGTATGTAACCATGGTTCCCTGAGAACAGGGAACGAGACTCTGCGTTCCTGGGCCATGCTTCGGGCTGCCTGCTGGACAGTCCCTCAAGACGAGTAGGTGTTGACTGCTTCCTCAGGCGCCCCCTTTATACTTCCGGGTTCGCGCCATGATGACGTCATAGGCTGTCGCCGGCCAATAGGATTGGAGTTATGTGATTCTTTGGCATTTCGGACACCTGTCACGTGGGACGGTTCCCCATAGCGGTAAACGCAGAGTCTCGTTCCCTGTTCTCAGGGAACCATGGTTACATACGTAACCTGAGACGTTTTTAAAACTAAAAGCCCTGAGGGATATAAATATAATAAACACAGAAAGGTGTCAGCAGTTAACAGGTTAATGTATCATTTCCCGTTTCAGGGCTATCAAAATAATGGCAACTTACTCTCTGTACAGTGGCCAAATCTGCCCCTCTCTCTAAGGCAGGGGTTGTCAACCCTTAGACTAAAAGTTATCCCCTTTTAGTCTAAGGGGATAAGTGGACCCAAAATCAAGCTGTATGTTTGACATGTATGGCACTTCATCCTGTTCTTTGGAACTTCAGCGGCCAAAACCTCTCCACGTAAATTTCTCAGATCTGGTTCTTGTCAGTGATCTAACGTAATGTAACACGTTACATTTTTCACTGTAATGACTTGAAATGTGTGACTTTTCTGCAGGTCCCTTCTCTCAGATCCTTTCAGGATGCTTGTTTTGGCAGAGATTCAGCACTGCCGCACCAGAGAGGGGAGGAAATGAGGAGTGATACAGCCTGTAGAGTTGGCAGCGCTACACTTTACAGGGCCAAAAGAACAACTGAACACCTGCTGTTTCTCTACAGCCCAAAGTAAAACAACAAGAAACAAGTATGACCCCAGCTGATTACAGCTGATTTACTATCACTCTATAGATTACATATACATTGCAGCTATTTGAAAGTGTATTTTTTAAATGACTAAGTGAAGTGAGCCTTTTTTTTTTTTTTTTTTTTTAAGTTACATGAAATACTTAATCTTATCACAGATTAATGTGCAGAGTAATCCATTCATAGGTTGACTTACCATTTGGGGGCAGGACTACCAGTTTGACAAAAAAAAAAAAGGCACAAAATTTGCTACTGTACACTCACAGTGTGTTGTAGTAATACAGAAAAATCATGACCCTAACCTTTTTCTCCATAACGAAAGTTGGCCAGAGAGTGA
Source organism: Mylopharyngodon piceus (assembly GCA_039654765.1). Lineage (NCBI taxonomy): Eukaryota > Metazoa > Chordata > Actinopteri > Cypriniformes > Xenocyprididae > Mylopharyngodon > Mylopharyngodon piceus. Next base: position 6,493,444 of record CM077460.1, on the reverse strand, counting down.
TATATCTTTCAGTGCTTCCTACAGGTTTGAAATATACTTGCGGTGGTAGCCGGGTGGTAAATCCTCCTATTATTGAATGGGAAACTGATTTTACTGACACTAGTAAAATCTATATTTTTAATAATATGTGTCAAATAATGTTTTTAGTCTTTTCTTCCTGTGGGGGAGCATCCCAGCCAGAGACTACAATAATTTACTATGAATTAAATGGAATTCAAATTAAATATAATTTATTGTGTAACCAAAATACCAATAATGCCCAGAAGAAGAAGAAGAAAAGAAGAAGAAAAAAAAAAATAGCGTGTGACTTTTAATTATAAACAAGCCCAAAATACACATGGACTCTTATTTTGAAATGTCTATACTATTGCGGGGTGATCCTTCAGATAAGAGAGAGAAAATATGCATTCTTACAACGGTCTAAATAATATTATATAAAGGCCATAAAGTAGACATTGTCATAATTCATCAACTCGAGTTCATTAGCAATCGCTTGGCATAAATGTGCGCTATTCATTGATTGAGAATCACTTTGAAGTCTGAAGCGCGAGCCTGTAGAACCTGTGATTTTGCAACATGCAGTGCTCTTTTTTTATGAAATCATGCCTTTTGAACTTTAATAATCAATAGGCTGTATAGCGATTAATGTTTTACACTCCTACCCAAAATATAAGACGTCTTAAAATGATCATTAAGACGTTTGTTATAGCCTACCATTTAATGTATTGAAGACTTATGACATTAAATTTAATAAAACTCACCCGAAGGGATTTTGCTTTATTCGCACACGTGCTCCTAAATACATTTTACAGTTTGCACACAGTTCTTGCGCACACAGATCAAGCAGGTATGATCGAAACGCGTAGGGCGAGGGGAGATTTTCCACTAGTTAATCAATCGCGGATGGTTTCATTATCTCAGGCGGCCTGGGCGGCCCACTTCCTGTTTTTGTAGGTATTGGGCTGAGACATGTGTCTACCGATTTTCATACTTGTCCGTGAAACGTAGTGTGAAGGGCGCTTAATTGAAATTTTGTAGGTGGCTCTATCAAGCCATTTTGCAACACCTAATTCTGAAACCCATATCAGACGTAAATTTTCACCACTTCTGACGCATGTGCAAAGTTTCATGAGTTTTCGAGCATGTTTAGGCCCTCAAAAATGTGATTCATTTCGGAGACGAAGAATAATTGACAAAGCAATTACAATAGGGTCCTCACACCATCGGTGCTCGGGCCCTAATAATAATTCCGGTAAGTTCAGACAGTAAAATAAAAATAGATAAAAATAGTAAAATAGCAAAAATATCAATAGCCACTATTAGGGCTGGGCGATGTGACCAAAATCTTACATCACGATATGAGTAATTTTATATCACGATAACAATATATATCACGATATAGTTATTTTTGCTTTAAATAATTTTTGTTTTCATGATATCGAAATTTTCCATATCATTGAAATTTCATAATTATCATCAATTTCAATATAATTTAAAAAAATTAATACTAGCCTAAAAAACTCTCAAGCTTACTGAAGACAAATAAACTGTGATAAGGAAAGAGCAAAGAAAACAAATTACAATAGAACAAAGACAGACGAAATAGACCTACATGAAAAAACTTCAAGCACTAGAAAATGTATAATCAAAGGTATAAAAAACAATGCATAGTCTTTACTGTGTAAATTAAATATACATTTATTCTTATTAAAGTTACAAAAGCAAGCAGTGAGAGATTTTCTCTCTTTTTTGTTGTTTGATTAGCATTAATAATGACAGCAGGTAAATTTGGATGCTGTCCCTTTAAGACTGACTGCACCGATCCATTAACTCAAGCCTTGTCTTTCTCAACTGTACCTTCACTTAAGACATAAATGGCTCTGTTAACTTGCAAATGTGTGATCACTTTGACACATAGTCAGAGAGCGCGAGCATATGCTGAAATGAGTTGTCTTTCGCTGCTAATTG